>JXCR01119754.1:8259-66788 GCA_002079205.1 Phalaenopsis hybrid cultivar | reverse complement strand
TAAAAATAATTATATGAATTAAATTAAATTGTGAAAATTCACATTTTCTCCTCTAATGTCTTAATTAATCTATCAGTAAGGTTACATAAAAATTTCAAAGTCATTTGACTTAAATTTGACAAATTATGAAAGTTTGGACCCTTAGGGGCAAAATTGTAATTTTGGATATTTTGGCCTTAATAAATATTTAGGCTCAATCAAAATGGGAAATGGGTTATTTCTGATATTAATTAACTCATTTGATGATTTTCAATCAAAAATGGGCTTAATTGATAGAAACCCACTTCACTTTACTAAATTACAAGATAAAAGGATAATTCCCATAATTATCAAAATTTTGGAAACTTCGTTAACATAAAATGACTTTTGAATTTAAGGGTATAATTTTGGATATCAATGATTTCACACCCTTATTTGATAATCAGAATGATATTTAAATGATCTTGATAATGATCACTTAAAGTTTTANTTCCCACGGTCTAAATGAAATTATGGAACTCATTAAGTTGAGTTTAGTAAATTCATTTGGTCTAAGTGATTCCAATAGAAAATAGTGGTGTCGGGACGACGGAACCGTGGGATCTTGACCGGTGTCGCTATAATCAATTTCAACTAAGTCAATAAATCATTTTTTGACTTTTTCAAAACATGACACTTCTCTCATTTACTTGATTTGTCATTTTCAAAACTAAAACTCTGCTACAACGAGCAACTTGGAGCTTACATGGTGGGCAGCCCGGTCATCTTCAACAGCAAGATGATCTATACTAATATATCCCTTCCTCAGCTTTAAAACAATAAAGCCATAGGAATTCGAGGTTGTCTGCTTAGTGCAACATAAATCCTCAAACATATTTTTAGGCCNACATAAATGCTCTGACATGCATTTTGAGTTTCAGGTAGTGGAACGAGAAGACTCATCAGGTACACTTTTACAGTTTACAGCGTTTTACGGCTTTCTTATACTTTTCTACTGTTTTTCTTTTATGCTTGTGCCATACTTACTGCATAAAAAAAAACACTTGCATGTTAAAAACAAAACAAAACCAAAACAAAAAAAAAATNGGGATAGATACAGGATTTGAGATAAAGCGCTCTTTCATCTAAACTATGAAAATTATGGAGTCAGTTTGACTTGATCTTTTTCAAAACTGAACTTTTTAAACGTCCTTCCGAAGCGGGCAACGGAATTACAATTCCGATGACCGACATCTTCTTACAGGATACCGCTTCGAAAGGACGTTTTAATTTACATATATATTTAGTTTTAGAAAGAATGAAATCAAACTGACCCCATATTTTTCATAGTTTAAATGAAAGAGCGATGCACCTCAAATCTTGTATCTATCCCTAAGGAAAAACACAAGATTTGAGGATGAGGCTCGATCAAATAAAATAAGGAATATATGCCATCCGTTTGGTCTGCGAAACCTTTGTCTTTGCCAACAAGTTCTCTATTTAATATAAAGAATTAAATAGGGTTAATATTAAGCTAGGTTCGGACATGCTTCCTATAAGGGCAAGCCCCTATAATTAATTACATCTTAAATGACCAAAGTCACCTAAGAAGACTCTCGATAAAAATCAGGAAATATTATCTTCAAGGAGTTTCAAAGGGTAGGACTTTTCAATGAGATTGGACGTAGAGGTGTGAAAGGGGATTGGTTCAAATTTGGAACATTTGTTGTAGAGTCCAAAGGAGGAAAAACAAGGGGATGTCATGGATCTCGAGGAGAACCCTGGTGACTTTCGAAGCTATCCTATGTTTGACTTCATTTCTGTGGTGAAATATTTAAGTGTTTCAACCTGCCAATTTTATTGGTTATGGCTTACATTTGTGTGAAACTATCACACAAATAGCCTGGAAGATGTGAGGGTTTAGGTCATGACAAACGACAACCTCGAGATCCTAAGAAGAGTTAGGGCTTATATTGTATATAGGGCTATGCAAAGGCCTAAAGATAAGGTGAGGATTTACGTTGCATAAGAAAGCAACCTCGAGGTTAGGTCGTTACAAACGACAACCTCGGAATCCTAAGACGAGTTAGGGCTTATATTGTATAACACTAGGTCGTGACAAACGACAACTTCAGAATCCTAAGACGAGTTAGGGCTTATATTATATAGCAGGATACAAAGGCCTAAAGATAAGGTGAGGATTTACGTTGCATAAGCAAGCAACCTCAAAGTCCCAAATAGCCTGAAAGATGTGAGGATTTAGGTCGTGACAAATGATAACCTCGGAATCCTAAGATGAGTTAGGGCTTATATTGTATAGCAGGGCTACACAAAAGCCTAAAGATAAGGTGAGGATTTACGTTGCATAAGCAAGCAACCTCGAAGTCCTATGTATTTAGCCTAAAGATAAGGTGAGGATTTACGTTGCATAAGCAAGCAACCTCGAAGTCTTATGGCTTTAAAAGATAAGGTGAGGATTTACGTTGCATAAGCAAGCAACCTCGAAGTCCTACGGCTTTGTTGCTTATATCTAAGAAAGGAAGATTGGTTTAGCTGAGGAAGACATGTTTTGCTGTTGAAGATGGCCGTGCTGCCCACCATGCTAGCTCCAAACTCCTTGCCGTGACGAGTTTGAGTTTTCTTAGTGGTGTCAAGTTATAATATCAAATCAGGTGGCCCTATGGTTGAAGTTCTTTAAATTTTATGGGGGTATGTGTGTCAAGTAATGATGTCAAATCAGGTGGCCCTATGGTTGAAGTTCTTTAAATTTTATGGCAACATGTTAAAGTTGATTAGAGCGACATAGGATAGGATCCTACGGTTCCCTTGTTCCGTCACAATTATTTTCTATCGAATTCACTTAGTCTAAATGAATTTACTAAACTCAACTTAATGAGTTCCATAATTTCATTTAGACCGTGGGATGCCTCGTTGGCAACCATAGGTTACCTCCTCCAAGGAATTCCCGATCATCCGATAGAGACAACTTAATTTAGTTGCAATTTGTAGTTTTGTGAGATTTTTGTGATTAAATTTTTAGTTATTTTATATTTTGAATGTTCTCGCGGTGAATTTTATCCTGGTTGATTTTAGTTTAGTTTTGGTTTTAGTTTTGTGGTTATCCTGATAGTTTTAGTTTTCATGTATGGTGACATCATTGTTTAGCATGCAAATTTGTGTAAGCATAAAAGCATAGCATAAAGTATAAGAAAGACAGTGTTGAAAACTGTAAAAGCGTACCTGGCGAGTGTTCTCGTTCCACCACCTAAAACTCAAAATGCATGTCAGGGCAGTTCATGTAACGTCAAAAAAGTAAGGTTTTGATAGTTTTCCTAAACCTATGTCATATCTTGGTGGGTCATTAGGTTAAAAATGATTTTGCCAAGCAAAACTTATTTAGTTTAGTAGATCTCTGATGAATTATTAAGCATAATCTTTTAAACTTATTATGTTGCTTAATAATTCATCCTGTAAATATCCTTAGTGCTCAGTGAGCATTGTTGTCTCTATTATCCCTAAGAAAAGGGTAATTATCACTCGTAATTCAATTTAAGAATTATGTGGGTGAAGACCCTTAAAGAGAAAAGTTTAAGAGACCTAGCCAAATTTTGACTTGGGCTTATAGTGTTTGAAAGATGTTTTAATGATGTTTACTTTTCTAATTCTTATTTAAATGAAACTTGATTTAGCCTAAGTCACTACTGAGCCCTTAAGACTTTGGTGAGTGTCTTAGTCATTGTAAATGAAATTGACTTATAAGTGATGTTGATGATTCATGTTTTTATTTTTGTTTTGTTCATTAAATAGGGGTATTAAATTAGTTAGTTATTAACACCCAAAATCATACCCCCAAATCTAGGATCATTTAATCGGCTAGACTCCCAAATTTATGTAATTTAAGAAAGTTGCAAATTTATCTTTTTTAATTAGGACAAGTGAGGTTGGTTTCTACCAGTTAACC
This sequence comes from Phalaenopsis hybrid cultivar, assembly GCA_002079205.1. Taxonomy (NCBI): domain Eukaryota; kingdom Viridiplantae; phylum Streptophyta; class Magnoliopsida; order Asparagales; family Orchidaceae; genus Phalaenopsis; species Phalaenopsis hybrid cultivar. The sequence goes on along the minus strand of JXCR01119754.1, from coordinate 62,869 downwards.
CCTTGTGTTTGAAACATCCAAATATGTTTATCAGAATCAAAGATTTCCCATTTCCCTTTCTGAAATTAGGCCTAAATGTTAATTAAGGCTAAATTTCCAAAATTACAAATTTGCCCCTAAGGATCTATCACTTTATAATTCATCAAATTTAATCCAAATGACTTTGGAATTTTTATCCTACCTCACTCATGGGTCAATTGAGACATCAGAGGAGAAAGTGAGATTTTTTAAAATTTAATTTATCTATATAATTATTTTTAATGCAAGAAAATAAGATTTTTCAAAGAAAGTTCCTAACTTGGCCAAGGTAAATCATAATCCCTTGAAATTTTTATTGGAGGTAGGGTTAGACAAGGGAAGCATTTGGACTAAATTTCATTATTTTTTGAATTTATTTTAAGTTTAAGAATTATTTTAATTTATCAGGTGTTTATTAATTATAAAATATTTTAAATGTAGAAAATTAAGTTTTATATTTTTATTAAATCTATATGATGTCAAAAAACATAGAGAAACAAATTTCACATTTTTTTTATATTTTTTTGAATTATTGGATTTATTTTAGTAAAAAAACCATTTTTAGCCTTTAAAAATTATTTTTAAGCTTCAAAATTCAATATCTTTAATTAAAAAATTAGGAAAAATATCCAAATTGTTCCTAAGTTCTTAGGAAACAATTTAGAACACTTTCATGAATTTTTATTATTTTTGTGATTTTTATGGATTTTTAATTATTTAAATATTTAAAAATAGGCTAAAAATCAAGTTTTTATTTTAAATTATATTTTATTTTAGAAAAAACCTTTGATCATAGAGCACTAAAAAAACATGTTTTTATAATTTTTTGTGTTATATTTTGATTTTTAAAAATTATTTAAGTGCTAAAATAATATTTATCTTGAAAAATCAATTTAGGCCATCTAATGGACTCAAAATACTTTAAAATTTTTATGGTGAGTTCTATGGATCCTAAATAACAGTGGAGATAAAAAATCAAGTCATTTAGGTGTTTATGTTACCCAAAATTAATTTTCTTTGTGTTTTAGGGTTGGTGAAAATTAAGTGTATTCTTATTGACTTAGCTCATGAAATTTTTTCCAAAGGATCCTCGGGTAATGTTGAACCTTCCAAAATTTTCTTGGAATTTTCTATTAAACATGCTAATTATCATAATTAATTTATGCAAATAATAGACATAAACTTGAAAAATAGGGATCTCTATCTAGAGACCTCCTCTAACTTTGAAAAAATCAGAAGATATCCCCTAAGATATAGGCAACAACATGCTAAAATTTCAATCGATGGTGATATGCCTATATGCATGGAGAATCAAAACATTCAAATTAGTGTTTAATTAATTAAAAATAAAATATGGATCACATGGACATAAAATTATTTCCACATTATTCTTCTCATTTCACTAAGCAAGACGGTATTTTTATTTTATTTTTATGATTTTTCTACACCACCATGTGAATTTTTAAATCTAAGACTATTTATTTAAATAAGAAAATCCTTATTTTTCTATTTAAATGTGCGACGCTGACTGTATCCTCGGTAGCTCCAAAGGCATGCGTGACGCGCTCTAGTTGGACGCTGCCATCCACGTAGCCGTTGACTCGGCTCACGGTTCATGTAAGGAAGCGTTGTCCGGCTCGATCTCCTCCATCCATCTCATACACGCGCGATCGGAAGGGCTCTCTGTCATCGTCTCCGATAGAGTGATCCCGTGATCTTCCACACTAAAACCATAAGATCTTGGCCTAGACTCAACCAAATCACTTCGGGTTTAATCTTATGGACTCGTCTAAATTAGACGAACATATTCATAATGTAATCATACAATTAAATAAAGCATAACCAAATGGAGAATCAAAGTAGGCTTGGGAGGAAGAGCAGATCAATACCTTGACTTTGAGAAGTGAAGCTTCGATCAAAGGTGCTCGGCAAGTTTGTTGGGGTCCAAGTAGGCTAGGGATTAATCCTATGGCCATGGTGCAAAGCCTAGGCAGGAAGTCGACCAAGCCCAATTTCAGGTGTTAGTCTAGAGCTATGCTAGAGTCTTCGTAGAAGGGGGATTTCATGGGGCTTTTCTTCTCTCACAGTGGTGAAGGTGTGGATGAGTTTAATTTGAATTTTGTGGAGTGTAGAAGTGTGGAGAGCTCTGTCCAGGTTTTAGGCAGAGATTCGAGCATAAAATTGGGCTCCGGCAAGGGGGTTCAGGGCAATGTGATGGTTGGATTGCACTGAGGAGGTCTTAAATAGACTTTGGGAACGTTTTGTGGAAGTTTCTCAGAGGGAATTTCAGCACACCTCCCATTGCCATGGACGTGAGTTTTTATAAAAATGGCTAAGGGGTGGCTCTCAGGGTCAATGATTGGGTGTATTGTGATGCTTAGGCGGAGGGTAGATGAGCTCTATCATTTGATTTGGGTGAGGTGGCCTCTGGGTTTGATTTGGTTGATGTTCAAGTGTAGGTGTCCCTCAATTTTGGCTTCTCCGGCAATTAGGTTGGTCGTCCATGGCAGGGGGAGGTAGCTAGGAGCTCAGGGAACCCAGGGGAATATGCCACAACAATTTTTTGCAATGAGGTATTGTTTTGGCGAAGATATCTTAAGCATAAGCAAAAATGGATATCAAATCCCTTAATTTGAGGGACCCTTGGTCCATGGATCATCTAGCTTGGGTTAGATGATTTTTGGCTCATTCTTAGGGTCCAACTAATCGCTGTGGTGGAGTTAATTTGATGGCTTTAGGTGGTTAGGCTACATTTAGTGCATGGGTCCAAGTGGGTGCAAATGACCAAAACTTGGGTTTAGGCTAGGGTAACCATGTCAATTGGCCAAATTAATTATTTAATTTTGTCTAGGTGATTGTAAGGAACTATTTTGGTGAAGGATGGAAAGGGTTTTGAGTTCAATTAGGGGGTCAATTTGAAGGATTTTGGAGATTTAGTTAATTTGGGCATGTTGGGCTAGACTTGGGTCTTCATTGGGTTAGCCTTGGGCTAAGTCCAAATTGATTATTTAAAATGGTCAATAGAAATACCAGGAAGAGTTTTCAACATGAATTGGGTGCCAATTTTAGGGTTAAGGCAATTAATTCGGTGAAATTTGGGGACATAGTCAATTTGGGCAAAAATTTGGGGTTTTTTTGGACTTGGGTTGAACTTAAGAGAAATTGATGTTTTAATAAGGCCAATTGAAGCTTAATTTTGATGTTTATGAATGTTATGAAGAGTTTAAAACATAAATTGTGGCTAATTGAGTTGTATGGGTTCAATTTGGTGAGATTAGGTCATGTGCCCGAAATTGGGGGATTGACATATGTCAAAATTGGGCTCAAGGATTGGGCCAATTGAGCTTGGATTTGATTTATTTTGGTCACATTGAAGGTGAATTTGAGTTTGGGATTGAAATTTGGGGATATTTGGATCAAATTAATGGACATTTGAGGTAGATTTGGGAATAAATGGGTCTTTAAAAGGCAATTTGGGGTTTTGGTTAAGGATTGTCAAATTGGCCAAATTGAGTCATGTGGTAGTTGAGAAAAATAAAATTGGGAATATTTGAGAGGTTTTGGGAATTTTTGGGAATTTTTTTGGAGTTTTTGGAATTTTGGGCTAAGGAGGTGTATTTTGGTAATTTGGCAAATTTTGGTGATTTTGGGTAGTTTGGGTGGTTTCAAGGTGTTTGAAATGATTTTTGAATCAATTTGGTATTTTGGGTAAATTTGGGAATTTTGGCCAAAATTGGGGTCCCAATGGTATTTGAGTAATTTGGGGGAGTTTAGGGGCAAAAGGCTAGGTTGCGTATCTTGATAGAGTTGGAGTGCCAACCAACATGAATAAGTCATGGACCAATAGAAACTCCATTTTGGGTCCTCTATGTAATGGTCTTATCTAAACCCTATCCTAGGGCTAGTGGGTTTAGGGGACCACCTACATGAGTCTCCCAAAAGTATCAAAGAACCAAAGCCTAGACGTTTAAGTTTAGAATTGTGAGTGATTGTGAGTGCAAGTATGTACCTTAAGCCCTACAACAACACCCAGGGTCAACCCTATGGTCCAACAATCCTCAGGGTGACTCATCTTGAGTTCCCCCATAATGAGCCCACCTACTAAGTGTTGGAGGTTAGGACCAATATAAGGAATTTTAAGTTGAGTAGAGAAGAGTTTGGAATTTCTAATGATGACGTCTCCTTTTCTAGTTTTCTAAGAGTAGTCAATAGGAAAGTCCTATGGTTAGACCTTAGGCTACTAAAGCGGAAAAACTAAACCTCAATTAAAATTGAGGTCAACATATATCAAGGTAGAGAATTAAAATTGCTCCTATTTAGCACAATACATATTATTAACATTTATCTCATCTCATTTTACCATAGCCTCATTGTAGTGGGAAGGATGCTTTTTCACATAAAAATCTTCTTTACATAAGCATTGTTAATATATTAGTATTTACTGTTTTAAACATTGCATTTTTGATCTGATAATAGTTTAGAAATTTAATTTTGATTACATCTCAACAATTGAAATTAGTGACAGTGATTTTAATTGACTTTCTGTGAATTTCCTAGTAAATTTATCATTTCCAAATTTAAACCTTCCTCGTGGGATTGATATTTGGAGCTTAAATAGAAAGTCAATTATTACTTGATAATGATATGTATACTAGCGTAGAATTTGAATATTAATTGATTATACTTATTTAAATTTTACACAATCTATCGCAACAAAAAAATCAGATCAAGTTTTTGGTGTCGTTGTCGAGGACGATAACAGTTAATCTAAATAGTTTTGATAAATTAGGAAATTTAGAGAGAATATATATACCATAAAAAAATAAAAAATAAAAAATCTAAAAAGAAATATTTTTCTTAGAGTGTTTATTTTACTTTGCTTACTTTATTTGTTTATGCAAAATATTGGATCTGAAGGTTTAATACCTTATGATTCATAATTAGAACATATTATTAGAAAAATTTGAAAACAACAAAGAGAAATTAAAAATTTACAAGAAATGGTGAATAACTTAGATAAATACAATGAATGAAAATCGACGAAGACCTTCGAAAGATTATGTGAATCTGACAGCAAATGAACTTCACTTGCTTATTCAAAATCCTGATGTTGCTGCTAATTTATTTGAGCTTAAACCTACTATTATCAAGATGGTACAAAATAATAAGTTTGGAGGATCACCTACTGAAGATTCTAACTTACATCATGTTAGTTTTCTTGAAATTTATGCAACATTTAAATATGACAGAGTGTCTAATGATGTTGTTAGGCTTAGACTTTTCCTTTTTCATTAAGGGATAAAGTCAAGGCTTAGTTAAGCTTTTTAGCATCTATATCTATTAAAACTTGGGGAGAACTTTCACAAAAGTTCTTGGCTAAATATTTTCCACCCTCGAAAACCGCTAAGCTTAGAAATGATATTATATCTTTTTATCAGTTTGAAGGGAAATCAATATATGAAGCCTGGGAAAGATTTAATGATCTTCTTAGAAAGTGTCCACACCATGCTTTACCAAATTGGTTAATAATTCAAACATTTTACAAAGGATTAGTAGGATCACTTAGATCTATTATAGATGCTGTTGTAATTGGTTCATTAATGTCAAAACCTTTTGATGAAGCATATTATTTAATTGAAGAAATGACTACTAATAATTTTCAATTGCCCTTTGAAAGGGTAAATCGTAAGAGAGTAGCTAGTACTCATGATTCTGATGCAATGCCTATTTTGACATCTCAAATTACTGCTAATTCTAACAAGATTGATCAAATGAGAGTGAATTATTCTCAAATACCCCCAGAATTAGAGGAGAATTCACTTAGATAGACTATTGACACTCAATCATCTTATGACACTTTAAACGCTATTAAAAATTGAAATAACAATCCCTATTGTAACTATTTTAACCCTGGATGGAAAAATCACCCTAATTTTAGTTGGAATAATTATAATAATTCAGTGAATCCATCTGAAAATTAGAACAATCAAGGAAATCCTAATATTCGGCCTTATTATCCTCCAAGATTTAACTCCAACCCAAACCCACAAGTTAAGGAAAAGAAGTTGACGATGGAAGAAGTAATGTTGAATATAGGAAATCAAATACAGAATCAAGGGGCTGCTATTGGAAAAAATTTTAAATTTTATTAGGACATATTGCTACTGCACTTAGTAATAGACCTTATGGAATTCTTCCAAGTACTGTGTAGGTTAATCCAAAAGATCGAAATAAAGAGCAAATTAAAGCTATTCAATTACAAAGTGGAAAAGAAGTTGAAACAAGGATCTAAAGAGAAACTGAAGTTGTTGAAGAGAAAGAAGAAATGGAAAATGATCAACAAGAAAATGAACAAGCACAAGTCTCTATAGAAAAAACCATTACCTTCGTTTCCTCAAAGACTGAAGCAGAAGAATAAAGATAAACAATTTACAAAATTTTTGGAAATCCTTAATAAGTTAACGATAAATATTCCTTTTGTTGAAGCTTTGGAACAAATGCCAAGTTATGTGACCATTGCACTCAGTGAAGAGTGTTGTGCTATTATTCAGAAAAAGCTTCCTGAAAAATTAAAAGATCCTGGTAGTTTTACTATACCTTGTGCAATTGGAGAAAAGTTTTACAGAAAGGTTTTATGTGATTTAGGAGCGAGTATCAATCTTATGCCTTTATCAATTTTTAAATGTTTAGATTTGGAAGAAATTTCCCCTACTACTATAAGCCTAAACCACCTTTACTAGCACATCTTCTATCAAGGGATCTATTTGGGGCTGAATTTCATCAGAAAAGTTCTCCTCTATGTTTTTCACTCCTATACATTCATTTTTTGCACCACATCATTCTATTCCACTAACATATTGGAGTCAATTTTTTATTTTGCTTTCATAGTTTAGAGTTTTTGTGTTGAGATTTAGTAGTAAACTTTCTGTTAGAGTGTTGGAGAAGGTGAGAGATATCTTATTCCTGCATTTCTAAGGAAATGCTACAAAAAATTTGCTTTGAGAAAGAGTTTTCAGATAAGTATTGTTTGTTTATCAGTGTTGTATGAACTTTCTTTTATATATGAAATTTGTGTTTTGTTATTTCTTTCTTATGAAGTATGAGTAGTTCCTTCTATTATTCTCCACAATCTGAGATATGGTGAAATGAAGAGATAATATACTGAGTAGTTCCCTCTATCTATCTCCATACTCTGAGATATGGTGAAATGAAGAGATAATATGAATGTGCCAATATTAAAATGTAAAATAAATTGTGATGATTTTTCAACTCCAAACTTAATTTACATTTTGATCTGGACAATTGAATTGTTAAATGTGTTGTGAAACATATGATTCGGGAAATAGAGTATGAGTTCTACAACAGAGTGAGGATCACATTTGATTCCATGGAGGAGAACATCATTCATGGAATTAAGTGCAAATAAATAGTGAATTATTCTTTGTTGGGTGTAGAATTAGAGAACCTTTAGGGTGACAGACTAAAATCTTCAATTCGATCTTATTGTTTAAAAATTGAAGCGAGAGCTAGCCTTCAGGTGAAGGGAAGTGGGAGCTCTGAAGTTGGAGCCGGTATCCTCCTAGCCTAGCCACAGTTTTAGGGACAAAACACTGAGATTAGCCAATGTTTTTCAGTGGAATGTATCAGGGTAGAGAATTAAAATTGCTCCTATTTGGCCAATACATATTATGAACATTTATCTCATCTCATTTTACCATAGCCTCATTATAGTGGGAAGGATGTTTTTTCACATAAAAATATTCTTTACATAAGCATATTTAATAGATTAGTATTTAGTGTTTTAAACTTGCATTTTTTATCTGATAATAGTTTAGAAATTTAATTTTGATTACATCTCAACAATTGAAATTAGTGACAATGATTTCAATTGACTTTCTATGAATTTCCTAGCAAATTTATCATTTCCAATTTAAACCTTCCCCATGGGATTGATATTTGGGGCTTGGGGCTTAAATAGAAAGTCCATTATTACTTGATAACGATACATATACTTGCGTAGAATCTGAATATTAATTTATTATACTTATTTAAATTTTACACAATCTATCACAATAAAACAATCAGATCAGGACATTTGCCAAAATAAATACCAAAAGATATACTACAACTTTTTAAAAAATTATGGGATGTCAAAAGTTGAATTCCCAACTCAAAAGAGGGTCTCAAATTTGGTACGATCGGACTAGTCGATGATTCAAAATTTTGTATGGTTGTTACTAGCAAATCGGAAGAGGACTGCCTTTATATAGAGGATGACTCTACTGATCAGCTAATATATGATGCTCCACAAAAAATTGAGGAGGAAATCAAATCAACTATTGATGAGCTGAAGGAAATTAACGTCGGGACTGAGGAGCAACATACATTTATAAGTTCTCTACTCAACGATGAAGAGAATTTAATGATTGCTTCGCATGAAACTATGATGAAATGCTAGGATTGTCAGCTGAGGTTGCAGTTCATAAGCTCGGGGTGGACAAAAGTACGACCCCAATAAAACAAGCTCCCAAAAGAATGTGCCTCGAAATAGAGCAGTAAGCCATTGCCGAGCTGAAGAAGTTAATAGACGCTAGCTTTTTAAAAGAAGAACAATACCCCACATTGTTAGCTAAAATTGTACCTGTTAAGAAGAAAAATGGACAAATATGTGTTTGTGTCGACTTCAGGGATTTAAACAAAGCATGTCTAAAAGACGAATTCTTGTTACCAATACCAGAAATGATGGTGGATATTAGTTCGAAACCTGAAATTTTCTCCTTCATGGTCGTGTTGTCGGGGTACAATCAAATCAAGGTGGCTCAAGAAGATGCAGTACTTACAGCCTTCATGACACCTATCAGTATTTTCTACTACACAATGATGCCATTTGGATAGAAGAACACCGGAGCAACATATCAACGAGCTATAACAAAGATTTTTGATGAGCTCATTCACAACCAAGTGGAATGCTACGTGGATGATTTGGTCATCAAGAGTAAACGAAAGTTAGATCATATGTATGATTTGAGGATCGTGTTCGAACGATTACGATGATATGACCTTCAAAATAAATTCCTTAAAATCCGCCTTCGGCATTACCTCTGGGAAATTTTTAGAATTCGTTGTCCATCATTGGGGAATTGAGATCAACCCAAATAAGATTAAATCTATCTTGGAAATTCCTCCACCCAAAACTTTAAAATAACTACGTTCTTTCCAAGGGAAGTTAACATATCTGAGATGCTTTATTTCTAATCTTTCAGATAGGTGTCAGCCCTTCTTGGCATTAATTAAAAAGGACGCCAAATTTGTTTGGGAAGAGAAATGTCAGCGGGCCTTTAAGGATGCTAAACAGTATTTAACGACACCTCCTGTGTTGGCAGCCCCCATTGCAGGAAAATCTTTAATACTTTATACTGCGGCCTTAGGTGACTCTCTTTGAGCCCTCTTAGCCCAAGTCAATAATGAGAGTAAGGAAAACGCACTAGACTACTTGAGTCTTCATCTAATACCGACAAAAGTAAGGTATCCACCTATCGAAAAGCATTGTCTAGCTTTGACTTTCGCCGCTCAACAGCTTAGAAATTACATGCTTTCTCATAAGATTACCCTAATCTCAAAAGTTAATCCGTTGCAATATTTGATGACCCGACCAACACACTCTGGACATCTAGCAAGATGGTCAATGACTTTATTACAATTTGATATAACTTTTGTTTCCCTCCGTACTATAAAGGGACAAATTTTAGTAGAATTCCTCGCTGCACACCGACTTCTAGCTGGGTCCACTCTTAATGAAGAGTTACCAGTTGAACAAGTATTACAGATGAATTTCTCCGGTGAGCAACACTGGGAGATGTACTTCGGCGGAGCTTCGTAAACAAAAAAAGATAGTTATACCGGGCAAAGTAGGAATTGGTTTGGTTTTCATCACACCAAATAAGGGTATGCTGAGGTTCTCCTATCACCTGACGAAGTCATGTACCAACAACGAAGCAAAATATGAAGCTTTAATTACCGGGTTGGAGTTGGCAATCTCAATGGACATAACAGATATTGTCATCTATGGCGACTCACAACTCGTCATCCAACAAGTCGTCAAATAGTATAAGATTTTGAAACCAAGGTTAGCAGGACACCATCAGTACATGATGAAGTTGTTGGAGCGAATTCCTAATGTAACTTTCTATCGGATTCCTAGAGGAGATATTGCCCATGCTGACGCGCTAGCAAAACTTACTAAGGAGGTTGCATGTCCCCCGGAAGATTCTATTGACATTACAGTACAAGGAAGACAAGTATTGTCTCAAGTCAACCTCAAAAATCTACACAAGCTTGGAAAAGAAAAAGAAATGATGGTCGTGGTTGCTGATAACAACGAAGATTGGCGTAAGGCATTAATGGAATATTTGCATACTGGAAAGCTACCGTAGGACAAGTCAGCAGCATACCACATCACAAACGGGCTATGTCATACGCCTTAGTGGGTAATGTCTGCTTTAGAAGATTGTTTGATCAGATGTGGCTATGATGTCTAATCAGAGCTGAAGTATAAAGTATTATAAAAAAAGTACACACCTAATTGTGTGGAGCTCACCTGTCAGGGTCGAAGATGAAAATGAAGATCAAGAGACTCGGATATTATTGGCCAGCAATGATATCTAATTGCATGGATACAACCAGAAGATGTCACCAGTGCCAAGTGCAATAGGTGACCTTGCACTAACCATTAAATGTACTACACCCATCTGTCGCTTCATGGCCATCTGAGTGTTGGGGCACAGACATAATAGGTCCGATAGACCCTCCATCTTCCAAAGGACACAGATTCATACTTGCCGCTACAGATTACTATTCCAAATGGACAGAGGCAGTGCTGTTATGAGAATTTACAACATAGCAGTCCTTCAATTCTTCAAAAGCCAAGTCGTCTGTAGCTTTGGACTTCCACGCAGAATAATCTCCGATAATGAGACAGTTTTCAGAAGCACCAAAGTCAACAATTTTGTCAAACGGCACGAGATAGACTAGAGATGCTCTAGAATTTACTATTTTAAGGAAAATGGCCTGGTCGAGGCTTTCAATATGACATTGGTATAGATTTTGAAGAAAACACTGAATGAAAATAAAAGAGATTGGCATAACAAATTGCTAGAAGCTTTGTGGGACTAACGGATGACGTTTAAGACTCCCACTTAGTGTACACCCTACATGCTCGTGTACGGGTCCGAGGCTGTACTACCACTAGAAGACATTGTCTCTCAGAGTCGTTGTCGCCAATCAACTGATAATAGAAGATAGTGCAATACTCAAACTCAAGGAACTAGAGAGTCTTGAAGGAAAATGACTAGAAGCATAACAATATTTGGAGCTTTATCAAGTGAAGATGGTACAAGCTCATGACAAATTGGTTCCCAAGGAAATTCAAAATTGGTGATCTCGTACTCGTGCTCAAGATGTCTATTCTTGTACTCCGCAAGATAGGTGGAAAATTCAAACAAACTTGGAAGAGACCATTTGTCGTGGAAAAGGTCTACACAGGAGGAGTCTACCAACTAGTAGAGTTTTGGGATGAAAGACCCATGCTGTTAATCAATGAATGATACCTGAAGACATACTACGCAACTTGACATTGCATGACATGAAATATTGAAATTTTGACCATCTTAGGGTTATTTATTTGGCCAAACTTCTGTGACAAGGTCCAAAAAATTATTGTAATAAAATTAATCAATAAAATGAAAGCTTTCTGAAATTACATGCTTTGACTTTCTTTACATACATAAATGAACAATTTTCTCACCAACATAAACTAAAATTTTCTTTATTAAACACTTTGTTTTGTTCTTGTTCTTGCTAAATTTCAGCTTACTGATTTTTTGTTGTCTTCTGCAAAGAAAAAAAGTCAGGTCAGAGGCTGATATTCGCTTTCAAAAATGGCTGGAACCTTGCACTTAACAAGGAAAGTGCACTGCAGGATGGCACCAAAGTCTTCGACATGGACTTCAGTCAAGTCGACATGGACTATGAGAGTCCTCTGATGGATGTGGTTAACCATTGGGAAAAGGAAGGGTTGTCATCGCTACTAATATTAAGCACCACAGATAATTCCTCACTAAAGTGGAAAAATGTGATAGTACAACAAGATCCGATGGAGGAGACTAGTCACCTGCCGTGCATGATAGCTACACCAACCAGGGGCCTGGTCACTCCTAATGATGAAAGACTACCAGATGCACTAGCACGGATAACTCAGCGTAGAAACGCCAACCGCAAAAAAAATAGGGCTTTCTTACGTGAAGAAAGAAGGCACTAGATGGAGGGGGGAAAACTTGCTCACCCCTATCCCTGAGGGGAATATATACGATCCAGACATGAGAGAGACCTCCTCTAGCCTACCTCCCACAGACGATTAGTCTGGATTTTCTACAGAGTTGGAGATACCATGAGTTTCAGATGTTCTTTGTAAGATTGCCCGACATGCAGCGCCGAGATACCTACACATACTCCAGGTACAGGGGCATTTATGGAGTGCCTGGACTGCAACGTCCTCCACTTGGAGCGCTATAGTACTTTGGAGGAGTACGCATCCACTAAAGATGGATTTCAGACTGCTGATCATCTAATGGGGGAACCGTATATCCTATTGGACACAAAGCCATATGTTCCGCTGCAAATAGAGACACACCAATTTGGATTCTCACTGATAATGAAATGAGGGATCATCCTCGAAAGCTTCCGATCATCTCCACTAAAGAATACTACAAGATGAGTAAATTAAACAAAAGGGAATTTGAATTATATGAAGAATTTCAAGGAAGATTCATCAACATACTAGAAGGCTTATAGTTATATACCAGGGTCTTCTCCAAAAGTGACGAAAGAAGTATCCTCAATTGCATATTCAATCAAAGAGACATAGGTTGAGCGGGCCTTCTGATGGAAAGAACCTATTTCGAGCCATGGAAATGGATGCGTTGAAAGGGCATGATCACTATACAATGTGGCTGTTGTTACAATTTGACCCAAGACAGACAAGGAAATTCCCCGGGGATTTTATGGTACGATGAAGAGGACCCACTACCTCCCACGACAAAATGGATGATCAAAGTAATGGTCCGATGAAGTATACTTCCAGCTCACTGTAATCCCAACAGTTGTATCATCAATATATATGATGAAGGTGACTGCATACACCCGCATATTGACCATCACAATTTTGTGAGACCTTTCTGCACGGTCTCTTTCATGAGCAAAAGTAACATTTTATTCGGAAAAGAGATACACATCATTGGCCTCAATGAGTTCATAGGATCTGTGGAGATTCCGCCACCACTGGGTTCAGTGCTGGTTCTTAAAAGAAACGAAGTAGACATTGTTAAACATTGTATTCCAGGGGTGCGACGCTGTATGGTGTCTGTAAATTTTTGAAGGATGGAGGACAGTAAAATGTCATATGAATTTCAACCAGATCTACAATTGGAATAACTAATACCACACGAGCTATGAGAGGGTTGCACCTCTAAACATATGCAAAGGGGACTCTTATCCTGGTAGGTCAGACTGATCAGGAGTTCACCACATGAGAGATGGACACTCAGGAGACACCTTTTTGTACTGTGATTCGACACGGCAGATATAATGACATATGTACTAGATATGCTCAGCATGTGATATGTGCCCAGCATGAGATGTTTTTCAGATGTACTTTGATGCATTCAACATATTATAGCTTTTGAGGCTCTAGCCTGCACTCAATCTGTAACACCTATTGGAGCAGATTAATGAAATCTTTTCCACAAATTTTATTTGTTTGCTCAAATTGCCCTTTTGTGCGATGGATAAAAGCCACAAAACCATATGTTTATTCTGAACAACAATGAACAAAGAACAAAATAATAAAAACTTAATAATAAAATTCAAGTAAAACACTCTTTTGAAAATCAATCAATCAATAAAAATTAAATTTTGGAAAACATATTTTGAAAATTAAATGTGATAAAAATAGTAAGAAAAGAAAAATAAATCTGTTGAGTTGATTCTCTCGATTTCAGGGTCTCTTACTCTTTGCTCGCGCAGCACGACCGTCCTTGTCTACACTAAATCTCACAAATTTCACATATTTTCCTCACCAATGTTAACCTTTTCACATGACACATGCTATGGGTTCAATAGCACAAACTCTTTATAAAATTCAATTCTCCTTCTGGAATCAGTCCCTAACTTTTGATTCCCTCCTTTTGAGGTCGGTCCCTATCTTCCGATCTTCTTTTTGAGATTGATCCTTAAATTTCAATTCTGGTTTTGGAATCAATCCCTAACTTTTGATTCCCTCCTTTCCAGGTAGGTCTCTAACTTCCGATCCTCATTTTGAGATTTCATCCTTAAATTTCAACTCTCATTTTGGAATCAATCCCTAACTTTTGATTCCCTCCTTGTGAGGTCGGTCCCTAACTTCCGATCCTCTTTTTGTGATTGATCTTTAAATTTTAATTCTCATTTCGGAATCAGTCCCTAACTTTTGATTCCCTCCTTTTGAGGTCGTCCCTAACTTCCGATCCTTTTTTTGAGATTTGATCCTTCAATTTCAATTCTCATTTTGAAAGCAGTCCCTAACATTTGATTCCCTTCTTTTAAGATCGGTCCCTAACTTCTGATCCTCTTTTTAAGATTGATCCTTAAATTTCAATTCTTATTTTGGAATCAGTCCCTAACTTCTGATTCCCTCCTTTTGAGGTTGGTCTCTAACTTCCGATCCACTTTTTGAGATTTGATTTTCAAATTTCAATTCTCATTTTGGAATTAGTCCTAACTTATAATTCCTTCCTTTTGAGGTCAGTACCTAACTTTAGATCCACTTTTTGAGATTGATCCTTAATTTTCAATTCTAATTTTATAATCAGTCCCAAACTTCTGATTCACTCCTTTCGTGGTCAGTCCCTAACTTCCAATCCTCTTTTTGAGAATTGATCCTTAAATTTAAATTCTTATTTTGGAATCAGTCCCTAACTCCTGATTCCCTCCTTATGAGGTTGGTCCCTAACTTCCAATCCTCTGTTTGAGATTGATCCATAAATTTCTATTCTCATTTTGGAATCAGTCCCTAAATTCTGATTCCCTCCTTTTGAGGTCGGTCTCTAACTACCGACTCTCTTTTAAGATTGACACTTAAATTTTGACTCTTACCTCGGGTTAATACCTAAATTTTGATTCCCTCCTTTCAAGGTCTGTACTTAAATTCTAGCTATTCTTTTTGAAATTGATACCCAAATTTTAATTCCCATCTGGAGGCTAGCACCTACATACTGATTCTTATCCTCTATAAATACCTGAAACTTGATAATTTGAAACTCATTATCCAATTCCCAGAGAGAGTTTCTACTCTTTATTTTTAATCAAATACTCACCTGTCATATTCCCCAGTGGAAACAACTAGCACTCAAATTCTACACTCTTTTTTATGTTTTTTTGACTTAGGAGTTTGTATTGGTTTTTTTGATCTCATCGGTCAACGCCAATATGCGCAGTATGCTTTGCCCAGCAACACCACACCTATTGGGGGTCCGTTTGTTGACCTCACTTTTGGTTGAGGTTTAGTTTTCCCTCTTTAGTTGTCTAGTGTCTAGCCATAGAATTTTCATGTTGACTATTCCTAAAAAACTAGAAAAGGAACCCTCACAATTAGAAACTTTAAACTCCTCTTTGCTCAACTTGAAGTTTCATATATTGGTCATGATCTCTAGCACTTAGTAGGTGGGGTCAGTATGAGCGAGCTCAAGATGAGTCCCCATAGGACTGATTGACGTTAGGGTTGACTTTAGGTGTTGTTCTGGAGCTAGTTGACTCACTTGCACTAACTGTCACTCACTATCACCTATATTCACTCACAATCATAAAATACAAAGTTGTTGACTTTTACTTCTTGATCTTTTGGGAGACTCATGTAGATGGTCCCCTAGACCCACTAGCTCTAGGCTAGGGTTTAGCTAAGAACAATACATAGATGACCCAAATGGGGATGTCATTGGTCCATAGCTCATACATGGTGGTTGACACCCCAATTCTACCAAAAATAGCCAATTTGGTCATTTGCCCATAAATCTACCCAAATTTCCTAAACACTCCAAATCCCAAATTTGGCCAAAAATCCCAAATTCACTCAAAATACCCAAATTTGTTCAAAATCATTTCAAACCATTTCAAAATACCCAAATTACCCAAAACCACCAAAAATTTCAAATTTACCAAAATACCCCCAAAATTGCCAAAATTATAAAAATAACCTTGGCACCCCAAACTTTCCCAAAACCTCCAAAATCACTTCAAATGTCTCCAAAACCAATTTAAACCCTTTAATTGAACCCAATTTGGCCAATTTACAATTTTGACCAAAACCCCCAAATTGCCTTTAAAGGCTCAATTTACCCAAATTTACCTTAAATGTCCATTAATTTGGTTTCAATTTCCCTTAATTTCAATTCTGAACTGAAATTCACACTTCATATGAGTAATCTAAACCAAATTCAAGCTTAATTCGCCTATGCTTTGAGCTCAATCTTGATCTAAGTCAAACACCCAATTTTGGCCCTATGACTTAATCCCACAAATTTAAACCCCATAGCCTACTTAGTTTGCCCCAATTTGGATCCTAAATCTTTTATAACACTCCTACACACTGAACCTTACCTTCTGTTGGCCTTGGTAAAGCCTCAATTTCATTTAATTTCAACCAAAATAAAAAAAATCCCCAAAAATGCCTCAAATTGGTTGTACCCAAATCCCACCAAATTGAATGCCTTAACCTCAAAATTAGCACCCAATTATGTTGAAAACTCTTTATGACATTCATATAGACCATTTTAAATAATCAATTTAAACCTCACCCAACCTTAGCCCAACCTAGACCCAAGTCTAGCTCAACATGCCCAAATTTACCAAAATTCCAAAATCTTTCAAATTGAGCTTCCAATTGGACTCAAAATCAGTTCAATCCTTCACCAAAAATATTCATTACAATCATATACACAATGTTGATCAATCAATTGGGCTCAAAGTCATGGCTAGCCTAACCCAAACCAAACTCTTAGCCATTTGAACCCAAATTGGACCCATGCACCAAAATTGACTAGCCATCCTAAAGTCACCAAATTAAGGCCCCCACACCCAATATGCACACCTTATTGACCAGGCTAAACCCCTTTGGACCTGCCATGGTGAGCTATGGACCAATGAGTCCCGAAATTAAAGAATCTTAGCCCATTTTTGGGCCTTAACTAAATATCTCCCCCATCATCACTTACCATTGGGAGCAAACTATAATTAAGCCTCCCCTGGATCACCTGACTCTCTGGCCACCTCCCCTAGCTTTGCCAGCTAGCCTAGTGGTCGGAAAATCCCAAAACTAAGAGCCCCAATGCCTAATCAAACCCAATTTCAACCATAGAAGCCACCTCATCTCAATGGCTCGTGAGAGCTCCTCAGCCCTCCACCTAAGCACCATTTTACACCCATCAATTAGCCCTGAAATCTCCCCTAAGCTCCTCTATTTACTTAGGCCCTCCATGGACAAGAAAAGGGTGTGCTAAAAATCCCTGAGGAAATTTTGTCCAATTGCTCTCTGACACTCTCCAAGAACTCCTAAGCTCATTGCCACAATTTTCCCCCATTGATCCCCGCTATGGAAGCCCAGTTTTAAGCTCAAACTAGGACATCTCTCCATAGTACTCAAAACTCAAATTAATTATGCACACACCATCCCTAGAGTAAGTGGAGTTGATTCCCCATCAAATTCCCCTCTGAAACAGCCTCTAAGGTAGCTCTAGATCAGCACCTGAATCGAGCTTGATCAAATTCATACCTAGACCATTCAATAAGGCTTGAAACTTCATCCAGAGGTTCATTGGGACCAATCAAAGCTACCACAACCATTTGATTGAGTCCTCCCCTCTCAGACAAAGGTATTAGACTCTAACCCTAAATTGAGCTTGTTTTGACCCCCATATGTATTTACAGTATTTCATGCCATATAAACCGTATAGATGTGTTCGTCTTGAGTAGATGAAGGTTTAGAAACAAACCCCATGCAATTTGGTTGAGTCTAGGACAAAATCTTAAGGTTTTAGTGTGAACGGCATACGGGTTAGGTCACTTAGGGACGATAACGGAGAGCCATCTGATCGAGTGTGTATCTAATGGATGGAGGAGATGAAATTGAACAGATCGATGATGCATAAAGCACGGTCCGCATGGAGGCTACGTGACTGGCGGCGTCAAATGTCAAAGCGACGTGTGAAGCCTTCGGAGCGGACGAGAATGAGTTGGCGCAACGTGGATAAGTAAAAAAATAGGGATTTTTTAATTATTTTAAATACCTAAATTTCAAAAATCCATATCTTTCTCTAGAAAAATCATAAAAATAAAAGTAAATTACCCTCTTACTTAGTAAACAGAGGAGAATAATGTGGACTAAAAATAAAAATTATTTTCTCACTCCCTAATTCTTAAATAACTAAATCCCCTCTGTGGTATTTTAATTCTTCATGGCTTAAAACATTTCACAATGACTTGAAATTTTGAGGGTTTGTTCCTTATGAAAGAGGTCATGTCTTCTGGATTTTCCAAGGTTAGAGGGCATCTCTATTCTTATAACCTTAATTTTCAAGCTAAGGTGACCATTTTGGTTTATTTTCATTACATAAATCAAAATATCACTTAAAAGATTCTGAAAACAATTTTAGTAGGTTTCTTGTGGTCACAGAAATCTCGGAAAAAAATTGTGATGCCTTGAATCATTTTGTAAATTTTTATACTTAGTTAAATGTAAATACCTTGTATTAATTTGTGTAAATTAAATACATATAAAAAATTAATAAAATCAACACCACATTATTCATAAAATCATGTCTTCCCACTGCAAAAATAACCAAATTATTTGACTTAATCTAGGCACTAAAATAGATTTCTTAAGGAAGCTTTGCATTTTGTATAAAAATAATTATATTAAATTAAGGGTCTGTTTGGGCAGCTGCAGCTTATTGAATAATCTACTGATAAGCTGATTAAAAATAATCTGCTGATAAGTTTGGTGTAGTAGCTATTACAATTTTTTATTTTTTTTCGAAAAGCCAGACTGCAGTCAGAAGTTGTCACTACACCTATACAGGTACGGTGTAAAAATACTGTATTCAGCATTTTGAAAACCCATAAGCTGCCAAAACGCAGTTTACCCAAAAAAGTCAGGTGCGTTTTGAAAACGCCATCGCACCAAAAAATCTGCCCTAAACAAACCTTAAATATAGTTAATAAAATTATGAAAGTTGTTTTCTAAGTTCCTTGTGATTAGGGCATTTTATCAAAATAAAATCCATTTTTTGTGAAAATATTTCATTTTTAAAATATATTTTGAATTAAAAATAATTAAAATAATCAAAATTTTCAAAAATACAAAAAATGGTTAAAAATGAGTGAGAATGTTCCCCGTTCACTTAGAATTCATTAGGACATTTTCCTAATTTTTCTAAGTTAAAAATAAATTTTAAAGGTTTAAAAATGAATATTTCATATTTTTCTCACTAAAATAATTATACTAAATAAATTAAAAATCACAAAAATATAAAATTTGATTCTCTGAGTTTTCTGAACTCAGAGGAGTCTAATAAAGGTATAAAAATAATTTTTGTAATTAAAACACTATTCTCTATTCAAATAAGTCAAGAAAATTGATCTAAAACTAAATAATAAAAATAGAAATTTGATTCAAAAATTCATGAAATTTTGTCTAAAGTGTTTATCTGACCTTAGGAAACCTCTAATAATTTTTCCTAAATATAAATTTTATCTTGGATAATTAAATAAATTAACTTTTGAAAATCCTATTTTCTAAATTTAAATAATTATCTAAATTAAATAAAACTTTGAGAGGTCAACTTATCCTCTAACATTTTAATAACCTCATGGATATAACACTTTAAAACCTCAAAGTCATTTGAGTTGTGTTTAAAGAGATATGAGGTGAAGTCTATAAGGGCAGGATAGTCATTTTGGACTTTGGAGCCTTAATCAAAATTTAGGGTTAACCAGAGATAAATGGGTAACTTTGATCCTAAAAAACATGTTTGGATGATTGAAATACAATGGGATTGTAAAGTAGAAACTCACCCACCACCTTTGCACAATATCAATAGATAATAATCTCCCCCAATCTTCATGACTTGGAAGTCAACTAATATCAGAAGTTTCTTAAGTGAGAGGCTTAAGCTAAAAGGATGATAATTTACTTTCCTTAAGCCCAAAATTGATGATAATGTGATCATTAAATGAAAATACATGTCACTTAAACTAAAATCTTAACCTTCACTGAAATCCTCATTAGGATTGCTAAGGGCTTGGTAGCGACCTAGGCTCAATACCTAAGCTCAATTTATTTGATTTAGAAGATAATTAGGTTGATAATAAATATCTTTAAACACTCCATGTCTAAATTTACTTATGAGCACCAAAATCTTAAATAACTCAAACTTGTCATAGGGGCACTCACTCACATAACTGTTAAATGAAACATCAATTGATTAATCGAGTACCCTATCCTTAGGATAATTAAATTGTTAAGCTTCCATAAGCAATGAGGTAGCCACACTCTAAACTTGGATGATTATTGGAACATTATGATAAGTTCAAAAATGAACTCAAAATAATTCAAGAGATCTTCAAAATAGTTCAGGGTCATATCCCGAGCACTTTGAATCTTTTGGATGTTTTGAAGGACAAATTGAACTTATCGTATCTTGTCCTAAAATCATCTAATAGGATCTTCCGAGCTCCACTAAATCATAACTTGGGGTTTGGTAGCTAAAGCTTTATCTACTCTTGCAATTTAAATTTTCCTGGAATACTATTTGCATATCTTGCAAGTACTAACCTTTCAGGTGGTGGGATGAGAAGACTCGTCAGGTACGCTTTTACAGTTTACAGTACCGTCTCTTATTGTACTTTCCACATTGTATTTTTATATGTACAAAACTTGCATGTTAAGAAATGATGACACCCTGCATGAAAACCAAAACTGCTAGGATAGCCACAAAACCAAAGCCAAAACCAAAACTAAAATCAACCAAGATAAAATTCACCGCCACAAGACTCAAAATTTAAAACAACTTAAAATTTAATCACAAACATCACAAAACAACAATTGCAACTAAATTAAGATGCCTTTATTGGATGATCGGGAATCCCTCGGACGAGGTAGCCTACGGTTGCTAACGAGACTTCCCGCGATCTAAATGAAAGCATGGAACTCATTTAAGTTGAGTTTAGTAATTTCATTTCGACTAAGTGAATCCAATAGAAAATAATGGTACAAAAAAGAGGGAACCATAGGATCCTAACCGGTTTCACTCTAATCAACTTTAATATGCCCCAAATTATTAAAAGAACTACAACCATAGTAACATCTGATTTGACATCATAACCTGACACACTTGAAAACTTAAACTCATTACGGCAAGGAGCTTGGAGCTAGCATGGTAAGCAGCACGACCATCTTCTATAGGAAAACCTATCTACACCAGTTAAACCATTCTTTTCTTAGAATTAAACAATCAAGCCATATGACTTCGAGGTAGTTTACTTATGCAACATAAATCCTCGTCTCATCTTTATGCCTTTGCACAGCCCTGCTGTACAATCTAAGCACTAACTCGTCTTAGGAATCCGAACCTAAATCCTCACATTTTCCACGCTATTTATGTGATCGTTTCACACGAATGTAAGCTCTAAATCAATAAAATAGGCAGGATGAAACACTTAAATAGTTTATCCTCAAAACTGGAGGTAAACCATAAGGTAGTTTGGAAAGTCACCGAGGTTCTCCTCTGGATCTATGACATCCCCTAGTTCTTCCTCCTTTGGATTTGAAATACAAAATGTTCCAAATTTGAGTCATTCCCCTTTAACACCTCTTTGTACGATCTCGTTGAAATGTCCTATCCATTTGAAGATAATATTTCCTGATTTTTATCGAGAGTTTTTTTAGGTGTAATTAACTGTAGATGCTCGCCCTTACAAGAAGCTTGTCCGAAGCCAGCTTAATATATACTATATTTAATTCCTCATATTAAATAAGGGAACTTGTCGGCAATTAAATTGGTTTCGCAGACAAAAATNATAATTAACTATAGGGGCTTGCCCTTATAAGAAGCTTGTCTGAACCCAACTTAATATAAACCCTATTTAATTATTTGTATTAAATAGGAGAATTTGTCGGCAAATAAAAATGGTCTCGTAGACCAAACAGATGTCATAGATTTCTTAGTTTATTTGATCGAGCTTCATCCTCAAGTCTTGTGTTTATCCTTCGAGATGGATACAAGATTTGAGGTATAGTGCTCCTTCATTTAAACTATGAAAAATATGGGGTCAGTTTGATTTCATATTTTTTTAAACTATATATATAAGTAAATTAAACACTTTCCCGAAGCGGGCGACAAAATTTTGATTCCGGCGGCCGACAGCTTCCAACGGGCAACTTCTCAACCAAAAATAGTGCCGACAGAGGATATCAGTTTGAGGAAGGAGATGTTGTTGCTTGTGTATCGGTCTCCAAGTTGGAGATTGTTAGAGCTAGAGCCCGATCCGCCTCCCGATATCCCGCTCCTACTAGCGTTGTGACCCCAACCCCACTCCGCTCCCAATCCCGAACCTCCCGCTCCTCCGTCACGAATCTTCGCGACATCTCCCACGACACTGCGGTTATGCGAACCACCCCCGCCTCCGCTCATGTCTCCCGCCTTTCCTTAGGCTGGAAGCATCGCTTTGCCTATTCTTATCGTAAAAAGGAGCGGCCTCCTGTACTTTTAGAAGTCAACATAGTTTTTTGTGTTCTTTTTTAGTTTCTTCGTGATAGAGGAATGTTTCCTCGGGATAGAAGGAAGTAAAGAGCAAAAGGTAGTTTATTGTGGAAGAAGGAAGAAGAAAGATAAAGAAGATTGTTCTCCCTTGGCTTCTTCTTGGTGGCTTGAGGCAGAAGAGAAGTTAGGTTTATTTCTCTTGTAAGTTTATCTTCTTCGATGTATCTCGATGAAGAGTTTCTTCGGTGTATCTTGGTGTAGAGAGAGAAGAAAAGAGAGCGACGAAGTGAGAAATTTCTCTTGTAAGTCGAGGTTATCGATTGGTGTAAATTTCTCAAGTAATAAAATCCTCTGCAACTCTGTGGACGTAGGTAATTTGCCGAACCACGTAAATCTGTGTGTTCCGTTTTTATTCTTTTCTGGTGTGAATTTTCTCGTTCTATGTTCACTTCGTCAAAGAGTTTCTTCCATTTTAAATTTCATATATACCACAACAACTGATATTAGAGACCGTGATTTCAGATATGAGGAAAGACGATGGCTGCAGATGAAGTGAATGTTTCAGAGATCGAGAAATTTGATGACACAAATTTTGGTTATTGGAGGATGAAGATAGAGGACTACCTCTATGAGAAGAAACTTCATCTTCCTTTATTGGGGGAAAAACCTGAAAGGATGGATGAGGCTGAATGGAATTTGTTGCATCGACAAGTTCTGGGGGTTATTCGATTGACTCTATCGACATCCGTTGCACACGTCTTCAAGGAAAGAACGACTGTAGATTTCATCTCAGCCTTATCAGGTATGTATGAGAAGCCCTCGGAGAATAACAAGGTGTACTTGATGAAGAAGTTATTCAATTTGAAGATGGCGGAAGATGTTTCTGTTGCTCAACACCTGAATGATTTCAATATCATCATAAATCAATTGTCTTCTGTTGAAATTGTTTTTGATGAGGAGATACGTGCGCTGATATTGTTGACATATTTGACATATAGTTGGGAAGCCATGAGAATGGCAGTTCACAGTTCTACAGGTAAATATAAACTGAAATATGATGATATTCATGATTTGATTTTGGCTGAGGAGATACGTAGGAAAGATTCTGGCGAGATCTCAGGTTTGAGTTCGACACAGAACGCTGATTTCAGAGGGAGATCACATGACAAGAACTCAAATAGCGGGAGATCAAAACCAAAGTCTAGTCAGCAGACAACCTGTCAGAATTGTGGCAAAACTGACCACATAAAGAGGAATTGCAGGAATCCCAAGAAGATGGAGAATTATAACGCAACGTGATATCTAAAAAAGTACAGGATGCAATACTGTTAGCAGTTCATAGTTCTGTTGATGACTGGATATTGAATTCATGAGCTTCTTTCCATACAACATTTTATCGGGAATTGATGTGAAATTATGTTGCAAGTGATTTTGGGAAATTATATCTGGCAGATGGAGAAGCATTGATGTCGTAGAGAGTGGGCCCGGAGCACCCATTTTTATTGTTCCACAGATAGATAGTGGAGAGTCACAGAACTATGAAGAAATCTTGCAAGATGAAAATTCAAGCAAGTAGAAGCTGGCAGAATTTCCACCATGAAAGAAGGTATTACACAACAAGTGAGTGTACCGGGTGAATACTGAATATGATGACAGTAAGAGGTACAAGACTAGACTTGTTAAAAAAGGCTTTTAGTAGAGGCAAAATATTGCCAATGTAGTGGAAGTTGTAAGCAAAGACAAGTGTAAACCAGGAAATAGCTTGGAGGTGCAGGGCTATGTGGACCCTGTTGATATGTTGAGTAAGGGTGTTACTCTTGAGAAACTGAAGTTGTGCGCAGCTTCACTTGGTCTTCTGGTGTGAAGACAAAGGGCTTTGAGTTGAAGAGGTGGAGGCTTCATGTTTGAAGAAAAAGACGACGCCGTCAATGGAGGATATCAGTTTGAGGAAGGAGACGTTGTTGCATGTGTGACGGTCTCTAAGTGGGAGATTTGTTGTGTTTGGAGCCCAGTCGTTCTTTTCGCTCCCGCCTATTCAGTCGTGAACCGATGGGCTCTTTCTCTCTCGATAAAAGGCATCGCAACAGCTCTCCTTCAGTTTACGACACGACCTTTTTGGTGTTCTTCTTCGAGCTTCCTCGGGATAGAGGATGAGAAGTGCAAGCAACAGTTCCTTGCGGTAGAAAGAAGAAGAAAAAAAAAAGAAGAAGATTGTTCTCCATTGACTTCTTGGTGGTTTGTGACAGAAGCAAAATTGGGTTTATTAATCTTGTAAGATTATCTTCTTCGGTGTATCTCAGTGTAGAGAGAAGAAGAGAGAGCAAGGAAGTGAGAGATCCCTCTTGTAAGTCGAGATGATCGACTGGTGTATATTCTTCAAATAGTAAAATCTCTGCAACTCTGTGGACGTAGGCAATTTGCCGAACCTAGTAAATATGTGTGTTCCGTTGTTGTTCTTTTCTAGTGTTAATTTTCTCGTTCTATTTTTTACTTCGTCAAAGATTATTCTTCTATTTCAAATTTCATATATATCACAACATCTCAAACTAAAAAATTATACACTAAATCACTATGTCACCAATAAGTGCACAGAAAGTTATTTTGTTAGTAATTAAGTAAATGTATGATCATTTGTATGTAATGCATGTCGTGATATTTTAAATGAAATTAAATTTATTGCAGCCTAATACTGATAATTGTTGGATGCTAGTTGTCGCATGACTCTTGCCATTGTCATTACTATGGGGAGGAATGCTTTGGAATTTAAATATTATTGTTTGAATTTCAAATGTAAAGAAGATATAAGGCCAAGATGAAATACTTGAAACATAATAAAAACTCAAAGATATAAATAACAATAAAACATCAAATGATCTCAAAAACATATAGGTTTATAGTCAAACTTCAATTCTCGATTAGAAGAATCCGACAAGCCTAAAGTTATTTAATTTTGACATCATTGACGCATTCATATACGTAGAAAAGTATCATACAATTGAGGGAATGAGTTTGAGTTATCCAATAAAGTATTTTGAATTATAGTAATATTAATGGAGAGCGTCACTTCAAAAAACCTTAAATAGATCCCTAATCTTCATAATCTTCATATGATATGAGTAAAAAAAGGTGAAACTAAGGATGGAATTC
Source organism: Phalaenopsis hybrid cultivar (assembly GCA_002079205.1). Lineage (NCBI taxonomy): Eukaryota > Viridiplantae > Streptophyta > Magnoliopsida > Asparagales > Orchidaceae > Phalaenopsis > Phalaenopsis hybrid cultivar. Next base: position 36,860 of record JXCR01119754.1, on the reverse strand, counting down.
AAGAGTAGTTTGAGAGATTCTTTAGCTTCACCCATATGAAATAATGCCCTGCCTATTGATGTTGTCGGAGGACCGCTATCACCCAATTATTGCTTCCAGCGTACCATCAAATAATTATTGCCTCAACACAGTTGTACATTAATCGTCATTAATAGTTGCTCAAATACTGACGTTAGATCAACACTATTGTCAAGCCTCTACCGCCATCAGATTGTCTTGGACCTCTAAAGTAAATGGGTTGTCGTCAGACCACCATTACCTTGTCACCACCAGCAGTAGGCCTTCATTGAAACACCACTACCTGGTCGCCAATACCTGATTGCCACACCACCAAACTATTTATCACCCATATGCTGCCAACCACTACTCCACCACTACCTTACCCATAACCCTAACCACAAAATTATTACCANTAAAATATTTTAATTATTGAATTTTATTTTGATATAAATCAATAAATATATATTTATACTTCATTCATTCATAAATAAAATTGACAAATATAATACTTGCCATCATCGAATCTTGAATCAGAATCTTTCAAGAATACTTTTTTCCCATGTATAGCGGAGAGTGCACGTAGCTCTGCGTGCGCTCACCACGCTGTTACAGTAGTGGGTAAACTGGAGGGGAAACATGAGATGACTTTGGGTTATGTTGATTTGTTACGTGATGATTCTCTTGAAAAAGATCAAAGTCGTGGTCTTTTTTTCACTCAAGACTGAGTCTCTATGCCAGGTGTTATACCCGTGGCTTCAGGGGGCAAGTCGGTTTCCTTGGTCATTAAAGAAGCTCTGATTTTCGTCTTCCGGAAGTAAGATTGGGGGAGGTATTTACATACATACCACCAAATTCCTATCTATTTACATATCTAACATATATAATTTGCCTTTTGTTACATTTCTGTCATCTAAATCCTTCACATCACATAAAAAAACACCAATCATTTATAAGCACAAAATAAGCCCCGTAAGAAAGAGCTTTGTTTTTTAAAATTGATCAATATAATAATTCAAAAAATATAATAATAAAAATAACTTTACAATAAGTCTATAAAATGTCATAAAATTATCTTTTTGTAATTTTAGGAGTTAAATTCTAGCAAATAAATTTCATATAATTATCAAGGGATTAATTAATTATGTCACACACAAGCCTATATTCTCTCATGTTCCCATCAACTATTTCAAAAAAATTCCAACTTGTGATGATTATCTCTTGCTTGTATGGCAAAGCATGAGAAGAAATTAGAAATCTCTTCATAGTTGTAATGCAACGTGTGGGGTGAACGTTTAGATCCAACAACTCCCTCACGCTCCATTATCATAAATCAAAAGCTGAAGTTGATGGCCTTTCAACAGCATGCGACACCAAAGAGAAAAGAAACATATAAAAATCATTTAAAATATGCTCATTATATTTTCATTGCATTTTTCAAAAAAATGATTTGTGCATCACTTAAAAGCAATAACAAGTTAATTTGAATCGATTTATATGTGCATGTGTGCGTAGATCTAATGGCAAAGCACAACTTCTTATCATAAAGGAAAATATAATAAATGTAAAACAAGCTCCGCAGCCGCAACGACAATGTCGGCCGATCGGAGCCAGCGGTGGCAGGCAGTTGACAATAGTAGCAAGCGAGGGAGGAGAGGATAGCAACAGAGGGAAAACTTTATGACATAAATTGCAGAGAGATACCTTTCATGATATTCAATAAATCGAAGGAAAACTTTATGACAACTTGAATTTATTATGGGGTAAGGTGAAGGAAGGGCAGGTAAAGAGGATAAATAGATAAATAAAATACTTAGTGGTCTGCCCACAAAATGATGTTTTCAACATCACCATGGATTAAATTATATAAGTTTTTTTTTTTTCAGATTTTATGAATTAAAATTTGTCAAATGTGAAGAATACTGGGTTGATTTTGGTGCTCGACAGTAAAGCTAATCGTTGAATAACGTTGAGAGATTCACTAGAAAAAAGGCTGCCAATTTAGAATTAAACTCTGATTATAATGGAGAGAATTACACTTCTATTTACATGAGAATGTAAGTTTATGTATAAATTCAAAGAGAAAACAATAAAAAAATAAAAAAAAATTAAGTATTATCAATGGTGAATAGTATAACTTCCCAAAAGATATTACTTTTTTATTTGCATATGTATGATAATCACATTCCCTAAATATCTCAATAGCTTCTTCTCATGGCGTGTTAGATTTTCAAAGGAATTTGAGAAAGTTCTGCATTCTTCCCAACACAAATAGATAAATGAAAAGAACATACGAGTCATTCGTTCGATAAAATTGGAACGATACAGAGAAGATTAGCATGGCCTCTTAAGGATGACATGTATAAATGGAGAAATGATCTAATTTTCTTCAAAAAAAAAAAAAAAAAAACTAGGAGATGCTAAATATTTGACATGAAAATCCATAAAAAAAAGAATCCGAAGCTTGACTTAATTGAAATACTTTACTATGAATGTGAGATTAAACAATATGATATTTCTCATAATTAAGGAAGGCGAGATTAGAAAGTTAACCATGCCTGGTTTATTATAATTGTGATAGAGGTAGTAGAGAGTGATGATGCGAGTCAAATAACAATCAAAAGAACATGGTAGTTTGACGACGACAATTACCCGCAATACTTATCGACCAAAGCTCTAGTAGAGTTATTTAATTTTTCAAGCTTACTCCAATTTCAAATCTCAATGCCCTTTATAAAAACAGTAAGTGTATGCTTATAGTTTTTTTAGTATATTTTTTAATACTTTTACTAAAATCTAAAAACTCTATGGGATGCTATATTTAATTATTAAAGTTTGATATTATTTATTAGCCTCTTCAAATTGAATAAAAAAAAAATTATTAAGTATATTATCATTTGCAGATAATTTTTTGTATTCATCAATGCATGTGGGCCCCATAAGGACAAAGTGACGTGTCAACATCTCATTGGGTGGACTACTCAATGCTAATGAGAAGATAATGGTAGCATTAAAAAGAACAATATCATCATGATATTTAAATATGGGGGGACACGTTGCATACGATGGCTGTGAATATCAGCAAAGTTATAGCTGCGTGTTTGTACTTTTTGAATAATTAAGGAATCGACTGGGAGAAGGCCAAGCTCAATCGGTGGAGAGGTGACACCGAAAGCAAGGCGCCCAGCCGTAAGCGGAAATGTATACGGAACTCTCCTGTCAAAAAGTAAATTTTAACGCACGATCACTACTTTATTCATCACAATTATTTTACTACAACTTGATTTTATGTTCCTCTTAATATTTGACATTTATTTATTAAAAAAATATATATCTATTAATATTGTACATGAGAAATATATCTGTGTTAATTTTGTGGAGATGTCATAGGTATCTAAGCCGATCACCACAAAGAAGCCAACCCAAGGGAGAACTCAATCACTCTATATCTCCAATCATACCCGGGACACTGAGAAGATCTCAATCAAAAATCAAAGATCAACAACCGAGCCATATTCGATCGTGATTCAAATATGATTTAAGCATATTGCCCTTTGAATCATATGGTGGTATCTTGACTAAATATTTTTTTATAGGTGAAGAAAATATCAACATGCGAATGCTAAATGGACAAGAATAAAAAGAAGACAATTAAGTTGTTTGAACATTTACTAGGAAACAGGGTGAATGATTATAGTTCAAATAAACATTTCCATTTAGAATATTCGACTTTATTTACAATTAGAGGTGATGTGCCACTTTGGTGGAGCATAGTACACGATATAAATTCCTCCAACAAAAATATAAATAAATTTTGATATTGCTTCTCACTTAAATGAGATATCCATGTTCCTAAGAAGATCAATTGCAGATGATTGTACAAATGATGACGACGCAATGTGTCAATCCATCATCTTTCGTATGCAGATGTTATTGTAAACATACAATATATAAACATGATGCTGCTGACAAATAGGATGTAGGTGATAGTGGTTCCAAGGATGCTCAAATATTGAAGTGTTAGTTAGAAGATGCAATCCCACTTTTTAGTCCACCTAAAACTAACAAATGAGTGCGCTCTTTTAAATCTTCATATATCATAGCATTGAAGGTAAAAAAAATTCTAAATATAGATAACGCAAGGATGTGTCCTATAATACAATGGTTAATGCTTGAAAGTATATCCAATATAATGAATACAGACATAATGATCACATTCTCGAATATATCCTCAACTAATTGAGCAGTTGGTCAACTCATCGAGAGCAAAGAGTTAAAAATGATAAAAAAAAATCTATATATGATGAACACAAAATTTGCATTTAAGACCAATAAATCATATAACAATGTTTGGTATAGCTGTTTAAAGAGTGCTCATCCAAACAGAAACAGATGGTCTTCAAAGTGGGAGAAGAATGAAATGTGGTGTAAGTACAACCGATTTGAAGTGAAATATTATAATTGAGCTATTGGATGATTAAATGCCCATCATTTTTGCTTCGATTTAAGAATATGTATTTTCTTTAATTTAATGTGATCTGTCAGTGAAGAAAAACTTGAGAGCGAATGCTCAAAATTCTTGTCATTCAATCTTCAACCCCTGAGTTACATGTATAGGCAAACGGGTCCCTACAAATTTACAATCGTACCAACTATATCTAATCTAAACATGGAAAGAAAATAATTCGAAAATAAACATAAATAAGAAGATAATAAAACTAATCAAGGAGATTGCCAAATGGTCTTTCATTTAATAGGGAGGCCGCTCCTCCTATGTTTCCTCCCTTAGTGTATTTGATGAACAACATATGATCGGCTTGATCTTGAGAGTATTCATTAGATTTACATAGTTTTAGCAAATATTTCAAACCATGCTCTTGGTGATCATATAATGGCTTTCTGAGTTTGCATACTAGGTGTCTGTTGAAATCATTCTCAAATATTAGTGGTATCTCCATATACATTTCTTCTTCAATATTCCCATTTAGGAAGTCATTTATTATGTCAAGTTCATGCAGCCTCCACTCCTTATTAATTGCTACTGAGAGGAAAACTCTGATAATGTTCAATTCAGCAACTGGTACAAAAGTCTCCTGATAGTTAATTATATAGGCTTGAATGAAACTATTTTCTCAGTTTTTTTTATAGCATTCGGGGTCGTCTGCTTGTCTATTTATATATCGTCGTATAATTCGCTTATTTGATTAAATCTCCTCCTGATTCATATCAATGATTTGAAGAGGAAAGAAATCAAAAAGAACACAGATGAAAGGTGTTGTGGAAACAAGAGAGAGAATTTTCATAATTCTCATAGAGTTTGTTTCCTTGCTCTGATTGATGCAGACGACACAATGGAATAGGAGGAAGCTTCATAGTCGGAGTCGAGAACTTTTGATGAAAGGTGTTGTGGAAACTTCGAACGGTGCAATTAGACATAGTAAACGAGAGATTCAGACAAAGATACACAGATGGCGCATACACACAGGCAAACGACCGATTCAAATGAAGATACACAGCTGATGCATACTACACAAACGAACGACCGATTCAAATGAAGAGTATAGGAGATGACGTTGATCCAATCAAATCATTCAACACCGACGATCGAGACGAAGGATGCATATAAACAATCTAGTCGAAGTTGAATGATGAAAGATGCCCTGAACCCATCCAAACTGAGCCTGGAGCTTGATACCATTAAGAAAAACAAGAGAGAGAATTCTCATAATTCTTTTTATTCAATCTCAACCCTAAGGTTGCATATAAAAGTAAACTAGTTCTCTCCGAATTTACAATCTTACAAAATATATATAGCCTAAACATGAAAAAAAAAATATATGAAACGAACATAAATAGGAAAAGAATTAAACTAATCAATAAGTTTCCTAAATTGTTTCCAACTAATAGGGTGGCGGTCCTCCTATACCTCCACATTTAAGCAATATCATTTATTGATTATGCAATGATTTAGTGCTTGTCACTCTAATAATATGTTCCCTACATTAAATACCAAATTATGCAATGATTTAGTGCTTGTCACTCTAATAATATGTTCCCTACATTAAATAACAAAAGATTAATANGTTGCCTTCTAAGAAACAAAAGGCCCATTTATAGAGTTTAATTATCGTTGAACAATCGGCCCATTTTAATTTCCTACTATCTATCTCATGCTTTTTCTCCGGTAAAAAGAGCATCCTCCCCATCAAACCAAAAAGCTTCATGTAAATAACATAAACACCGTCCTTAATTTTGTAAAAAAAAAAAATTTAGCATAAAAACCTAAAAAATAAATATAATAATTGAACTTTAGGTGTTAGATATGTAAATACATACAAATTTGAGGGTGCGTATGTAAAATAATCATTTTTTTTTTTACTTGATTGGTACACGCTATGGATTCATTGAATTTAATAGGGATCAAAATAGGGCACCTTTGAAATTACAAAATAAATCAAGCGGAAGATTTATTTACAGAAATACCATTTTTTTGGTAGATATATTAATCTTGTAATATTATAAAAAAATAATAAATAAAAACAAGCACCTCTTTCCGTCAATGGCATCATAGACCTAAGTAACAACTTTCGAATGCACAATTATTTTATGCTGACGTGTCTCTTGATGATTGGTAAGATTACACAACCACACCGCAACCATACATTTAGATAATCCAATTTGTAGAGCAAACTTTGATTTAGAATTTTATGATATGAGTTAAATAAAATATTTTAATTATTGAATTTTATTTTGATATAAATCAATAAATATATATTTATACTTCATTCATTCATGAATAAAAATAACAAATATAATACTTGCCATCATCGAATCTTGAATCAAAATCTTTCAAGAATATTTTTTTCCCATGTATAGAAGAGCGATTATTAAGTGCAGAGAGCGCACACAGAACTGCGTGCGCTCTGCGATCACAGTCGCGCATCGCAGCTGTATGACAATGGGATCCACTGTGATCGGAGAGCACACACAGCTTTACGTGCACTCTCGACACGCAATAATTAGACTGTATAGAAAGATATTTACATATATACCAGCTAATTCCTATCTATTTACTTATCTAACATCTAGAATTTGCCTTTTGTTACATTTATGTCACTTAAATCTTTCATATCACATAAAAAAACACCAATCATTTATAAGCACAAAATAAGCCCCTTAAGAAAGAGCTTTGTTTTTTAAAATTGATCAATATAATAATTCAAAAAATAATAATAATAAAAATAACTTTACAATAAGTCTATAAAATGTCATAAAATTATCTTTTTGTAATTTTAGGAGTTAAATTCTAGCAAATAAATTTCATATAATTATCAAGGGATTAATTAATTATGTCACACACAAGCCTATATTCTCTCATGTTCCCATCAACTATTTCAAAAAAATTCCAACTTGTGATGATTATCTCTTGCTTATATGGCAAAGCATTGAGGAGAAATTAGAAATCCCTTCATAGTTGTAATGCAACGTGTGGGGTGAACGTTTAGATCCAACAACTCCCTCACGCTCCATTATCATAAATCAAAAGCTGAAGTTGATGGCCTTTCAACAGCATGCGACACCAAAGAGAAAAGAAACATATAAAAATCATTTAAAATATGCTCATTATATTTTCATTGCATTTTTCAAAAAATTGATTTGTGCATCACTTAAAAGCAATAAGTTAATTTGAATAGATTTATATGTGCATGTGTGCGTGGATCTAATGGCAAAGCACAACTTCTTATCATAAAGGAAAATATAATAAATGTAAAACAAGCTCCGCAGCCGCAACGACAATGTCGGCCGATCGGAGCCAGCGGTGGCAGGCAGTTGACAATAGTAGCAAGCGAGGGAGGAGAGGATAGCAACAGAGGGAAAACTTTATGACATAAATTGCAGAGAGATACCTTTCATGATATTCAATAAATCGAAGGAAAACTTTATGACAACTTGAATTTATTATGGGGTAAGGTGAAGGAAGGGCAGGTGAAGAGAATAAATAGATAAATAAAATACTTAGTGGTCTGCCCACAAAATGATGTTTTCAACATCACCATGGATTAAATTATATAAGTTTTTTTTTTTTTTTCAGATTTTATGAATTAAAATTTGTCAAATGTGAAGAATACTGGGTTGATTTTGGTGCTCGACAGTAAAGCTAATCGTTGAATAACGTTGAGAGATTCACTAGAAAAAAGGCTGCCAATTTAGAAATAAACTCTGATTATAATGGAGAGAATTACACTTCTATTTACAGGAGAATGTAAGTTTATGTATAAATTCAAAGAGAAAACAATAAAAAAATAAAAATAAATTAAGTATTATCAATGGTGAATAGTATAACTTCCCAAAAGATATTACTTTTTTATTTGCATATGTATGATAATCACATTCCCTAAATATCTCAATAGCTTCTTCTCATGGCGTGTTAGATTTTCAAAGGAATTTGAGAAGGTTCTGCATTCTTCCCAACACAAATAGATAAATGAAAAGAACATACGAGTCATTCGTTCGATAAAATTGGAACGATATAGAGAAGATTAGCATGGCCTCTTAAGGATGACATGTATAAATGGAGAAATGATCTAATTTTCTTCAAAAAAAAAAAAAACTAGGAGATGCTAAATATTTGACATGAAAATCCATAAAAAAAAAGAATCCGAAGCTTGACTTAATTGAAATACTTTACTATGAATGTGAGATTAAACAATATGATATTTCTCATAATTAAGGAAGACGAGATTAGAAAGTTAACCATGCCTGGTTTATTATAATTGTCATAGAGGTAGTTGAGAGTGATGATGCGTGTCAATAACAACCAAAAGAACATAGTAGTTTGACGACGACAATTACCAGCATTACTTATCGGCCAAAGCTCTAGTAGAGTTATTTAATTTTTCAAGCTTACTCCAATTTCAAATCTCAATGCCCTTTATAAATACAATAAGTGTATGCTTATAGTTTTTTTAGTATATTTTTTAATATTTTTACTAAAATCTAAAAACTCTATGGGATGCTATATTTAATTATTAAAGTTTAATATTATTTATTAGCCTCTTCAAATTGAATAAAAAAATTAATTAAGTATATTATCATTTGCAGATAATTTTTTGTATTCATCAATGCATGTGGGCCCCATAAGGACAAAGTGACGTGTCAACATCTCATTGGGTGGACTACTCAATGCTAATGAGAAGATAATGGTAGCATTAAAAAGAACAATATCATCATGATATTTAAATATGGGGGGACACGTTGCATACGATGGCTGTGAATATCAGCAAAGTTATAGCTGCGTGTTTGTACTTTTTGAATAATTAAGGAATCGACTGGGAGAAGGCCAAGCTCAATCGGTGGAGAGGTGACACCGAAAGCAAGGCGCCCAGCCGTAAGCGGAAATGTATACGGAACTCTCCTGTCAAAAAGTAAATTTTAACGCACGATCACTACTTTATTCATCACAATTATTTTACTACAACTTGATTTTATGTTCCTCTTAATATTTGACATTTATTTATTAAAAAAATATATATCTATTAATATTGTACATGAGAAATATATCTGTGTTAATTTTGTGGAGATGTCATAGGTATCTAAGCCGATCACCACAAAGAAGCCAACCCAAGGGAGAACTCAATCACTCTATATCTCCAATCATACCCGGGACACTGAGAAGATCTCAATCAAAAATCAAAGATCAACAACCGAGCCATATTCGATCGTGATTCAAATATGATTTAAGCATATTGCCCTTTGAATCATATGGTGGTATCTTGACTAAATATTTTTTTATAGGTGAAGAAAATATCAACATGCGAATGCTAAATGGACAAGAATAAAAAGAAGACAATTAAGTTGTTTGAACATTTACTAGGAAACAGGGTGAATGATTATAGTTCAAATAAACATTTCCATTTAGAATATTCGACTTTATTTACAATTAGAGGTGATGTGCCACTTTGGTGGAGCATAGTACACGATATAAATTCCTCCAACAAAAATATAAATAAATTTTGATATTGCTTCTCACTTAAATGAGATATCCATGTTCCTAAGAAGATCAATTGCAGATGATTGTACAAATGATGACGACGCAATGTGTCAATCCATCATCTTTCGTATGCAGATGTTATTGTAAACATACAATATATAAACATGATGCTGCTGACAAATAGGATGTAGGTGATAGTGGTTCCAAGGATGCTCAAATATTGAAGTGTTAGTTAGAAGATGCAATCCCACTTTTTAGTCCACCTAAAACTAACAAATGAGTGCGCTCTTTTAAATCTTCATATATCATAGCATTGAAGGTAAAAAAAAACTCTAAATATAGAGAACGCAAGGATGTCTCCTATAATACAATGGTTAATGCTTGAAAGTATATCCAATATAATGAATACAGACATAATGATCACATTCTCGAATATATCCTCAACTAATTGAGCAGTTGGTCAACTCATCGAGAGCAAAGAGTTAAAAATGATAAAAAAAATCTATATATGATGAACACAAAATTTGCATTTAAGACCAATAAATCATATAACAATGTTTGGTATAGCTGTTTAAAGAGTGCTCATCCAAACAGAAACAGATGGTCTTCAAAGTGGGAGAAGAATGAAATGTGGTGTAAGTACAACCGATTTGAAGTGAAATATTATAATTGAGCTATTGGATGATTAAATGCCCATCATTTTTGCTTCGATTTAAGAATATGTATTTTCTTTAATTTAATGTGATCTGTCAGTGAAGAAAAACTTGAGAGCGAATGCTCAAAATTCTTGTCATTCAATCTTCAACCCCTGAGTTACATGTATAGGCAAACGGGTCCCTACAAATTTACAATCGTACCAACTATATCTAATCTAAACATGGAAAGAAAATAATTCGAAAATAAACATAAATAAGAAGATAATAAAACTAATCAAGGAGATTGCCAAATGGTCTTTCATTTAATAGGGAGGCCGCTCCTCCTATGTTTCCTCCCTTAGTGTATTTGATGAACAACATATGATCGGCTTGATCTTGAGAGTATTCATTAGATTTACATAGTTTTAGCAAATATTTCAAACCATGCTCTTGGTGATCATATAATGGCTTTCTGAGTTTGCATACTAGGTGTCTGTTGAAATCATTCTCAAATATTAGTGGTATCTCCATATACATTTCTTCTTCAATATTCCCATTTAGGAAGTCATTTATTATGTCAAGTTCATGCAGCCTCCACTCCTTATTAATTGCTACTGAGAGGAAAACTCTGATAATGTTCAATTCAGCAACTGGTACAAAAGTCTCCTGATAGTTAATTATATAGGCTTGAGTGAAACTATTTTCTCAGTTTTTTTTATAGCATTCGGGGTCGTCTGCTTGTCTATTTATATATCGTCGTATAATTCGCTTATTTGATTAAATCTCCTCCTGATTCATATCAATGATTTGAAGAGGAAAGAAATCAAAAAGAACACAGATGAAAGGTGTTGTGGAAACAAGAGAGAGAATTTTCATAATTCTCATAGAGTTTGTTTCCTTGCTCTGATTGATGCAGACGACACAATGGAATAGGAGGAAGCTTCATAGTCGGAGTCGAGAACTTTTGATGAAAGGTGTTGTGGAAACTTCGAACGGTGCAATTAGACATAGTAAACGAGAGATTCAGACAAAGATACACAGATGACGCATACACACAGGCAAACGACCGATTCAAATGAAGATACACAGCTGATGCATACTACACAAACGAACGACCGATTCAAATGAAGAGTATAGGAGATGACGTTGATCCAATCAAATCATTCAACACCGACGATCGAGACGAAGGATGTAGATAAACAATCTACTCGAAGTTGAATGATGAAAGATGCCCTGAACCCGTCCAAACTGAGCCTGGAGCTTGATACCATTAAGAAAAACAAGAGAGAGAATTCTCATAATTCTTTTTATTCAATCTCAACCCTAAGATTGCATATAAAAGTAAACTAGTTCTCTCCGAATTTACAATCTTACAAAATATATCTAGCCGAAACATGAAAAAAAAAATATATGAAAGGAACATAAATAGGAAAAGAATAAAACTAATCAATAAGTTTCCTAAATTGTCTCCAACTAATAGGGTGGCGGTCCTCCTTACCTCCACATTTAAGCAATATCATTTATTGATTATGCAATGATTTAGTGCTTGTCACTCTAATAATATGTTCCCTACATTAAATACCAAATTATGCAATGATTTAGTGCTTGTCACTCTAATAATATGTTCCCTACATTAAATACCAAATTATGCAATGATTTAGTGCTTGTCACTCTAATAATATGTTCCCTACATTAAATACCAAATTATGCAATGATTTAGTGCTTGTCACTCTAATAATATGTTCCCTACATTAAATACCAAATTATGCAATGATTTAGTGCTTGTCACTCTAATAATATGTTCCCTACATTAAATACCAAATTATGCAATGATTTAGTGCTTGTCACTCTAATAATATGTTCCCTACATTAAATACCAAATTATGCAATGATTTAGTGCTTGTCACTCTAATAATATGTTCCCTACATTAAATACCAAATTATGCAATGATTTAGTGCTTGTCACTCTAATAATATGTTCCCTACATTAAATACCAAATTATGCAATGATTTAGTGCTTGTCACTCTAATAATATGTTCCCTACATTAAATACCAAATTATGCAATGATTTAGTGCTTGTCACTCTAATAATATGTTCCCTACATTAAATACCAAATTATGCAATGATTTAGTGCTTGTCACTCTAATAATATGTTCCCTACATTAAATACCAAATTATGCAATGATTTAGTGTTTGTCACTCTAATAATATGTTCCCTACATTAAATACCAAAAGATTAATGTAGCTGATTGGTTGTACTAAAAAACAAGGCTCGTATGTTATCAAAATTAGGTTCAAATTAGGAGTTCCGACAAGGTTGAAACATGAGTTCAAAACAGCCTAAGTTTGAACTATCTTCAAACTTAATTTGAATAAGGTTCGTATTGATTCAAACAAAGTTTGAATGTTATTTGTACATAATTTGAGCACGGCAAATTAAACCCAGGTTAGATTTAAAACCATTTCAAACTAAGTTCACTAAATTTGAACTTCAAATAATTAGTCCTGGACTAAAAAGCGTGATCATTAGTTCAAAACAAACCTCAAGCATATTTCTTCAAGAAAAATAGACGATAGTCGTATTTGACAAATTTTAAATATTATAAAACATATGAAGTCAAAAACTTCTGAATAGAATATATACTTAACCAACTTTTATATTATGTTCATCATTACAAAATTTAATAAATAAATAAATTTATCCCAGTTAAATAAGTTGAGATTTTCTTATCCAGTTTTGTTTTTCTTTTTTTTATTTAAAACTGCTATTTCAGTAAATAAATATAAACTATTTTCTCACTTTAATATTTAATCTAAGGAAAGAAATTAACAATGACACAAAAAAAAGACCTGACATATAGAAAATTAAAACATCTCTTTCCAAGACCAGCCTCACTCTTTTAAATTACTACTAGGGAACACAATCCCAACTCTTGAATATCTCCCTCAAATTGAGAGAAACACCCAAATTATTAGAGGATCAGCTAGGCCTATAGGGACTTGATGTGACTACCAAATGTATCCTAAAACTGCTTCGTACTTCATCCACTAATCTACACCATCTCTGCCACATCAGAAACCCTCCATCCACGTCCTCCTCTCCTCCAATAGATAATAGATACATCACCAAAACACTAAAACATCATAAACTACTGTGAAGTCTACACATGACAGAAGCCAAGCGAGCCTATAAAGGAACAGATCAGAAGCTTATAGTAGTAACAGAAGAAGGAAGCATAGAACAAAGAGCTCACAGAAAGTAGATGGTGGTGACAAAAGGAATTCGCAAAGGGCCGTGGACGGAGCAAGAAGATCTGCAATTGGTGTGCTTTGTTAGCTTGTTCGGTGAGCGCCGTTGGGACTTCATAGCCAAAGTCTCAGGTTTGAGGATTTTGGAGGAGGATTGGATTTGATAAGTCTCAAGTATTTATTAGTTTTCTACACCCAATGAATGTCAGTGTTATTTTCAATCTTTCTTGTAGGTCTTAATAGAACTGGAAAGAGTTGCAGATTACGTTGGGTTAACTACCTTCATCCTGGACTGAAGCGAGGTCGCATCACGCCTCAAGAGGAGCGCCTCATTCTAGATCTCCACTCTCAATGGGGGAATAGGTTTGGCATACTTCAATTACTTTAGTGGTGGAAACTTGAGTTCAAGATAAAGTCTTCTATAACTATGTCCATTATGAATATCTTTACGTACGAGTTATAGCTATGTAGCCATTTGTGTACATGTAGAGATTTGTCACGAGTCTCTATCATGATAATTTTTTTATGAGATGAACAAAAATCTAAATGTAAAATGAATGATGATGGGCAAATAAGCTACGTAAATGTTTTACTATAATGTTGGTAACCTTGTTTCGTGCTCCAATTCTGTATTTTTAGGTGGTCAAGGATAGCACAAAGGCTCCCGGGTCGCACTGACAATGAGATCAAGAACTACTGGAGAACTCACATGAGGAAGATGGCACAGGAGACGAAAAAATGCTCACCTCTCTCCTCATCCTGCTCTTCTGAAAGTGAGCAGCTAGAGGATACCAGTGGAATAATGGAAAACCAAGAACAAAGTAGTTATATGATGAAAAAACCCATAGAAATTAAGGAAGAAGATGAAGTGAAGGTGTACCCCATGGATCAAATATGGAATGAGCTTGCGGCCACATTCGAGTCGACGACCAGTGGTTTGAGTTTTGAAAGTTATGGAAATGGGGCTTGCAACATCTCGTGCACTTTTGCTATGGCTTCTCCTGCGTGGGAAAACTGTGCTGAATCTCTGTGGAAAATAGATGATGACGAGCTCTGCATTGGTATAGAATCTTAAAAATCATTAACAGAGAACTTTGTTTATAGATGTGAAGCAACTCTAAGATAAGTATATGTATCTGTGTTGTGCTTAAGTAAATATCTTCCATGTACTGGATTTGGAAGTTCTAAAGCTGCATTCCAAGCTATCTTGTTTTAAGAGTTTATTTCATGTTCCGTATTGTCATCCAGCTTGAAACTAGCAATGCAAAATCTTAGATAATTATTCTTTTTTTTGGTCTAAGAAATGAATAGCTTCAAATCTCCACATATCATGCAGGATTTTTTGATGATGTGATCATGGACATGAAAATCAAATAATCAACATGCTTTCAAAGATGATGGCAGTCAGATGCTTTGCATTTACATAAAAGGAAAAGCAATAACATAAAAGTTGTGTGAATTGCTTTAACCATGAATGTATTGACTTCAATTTGGGATGTCATTATTAAAATAATGGCTCTGATTACTATTGTATGATATTCAAAACTATGTTATCCAGCAACGATATTCACATTCAGTTAAAATAATCATATCTATTATTTTAATAGCCATAACCAAAAAACAATAGTAGCCAGATTCATACTCTAGACTAAACAAAAAAGATTCTTTTTAGTCAATGGACAGCATCTTCTACATTCTAAAATTTCTATTATGAGAAACTTCTTTTTAGCAAAAAAATTTGCTAAAGTGTGATAACGATAAGAAAATCATTGTAAGATTTTTTTGAAAAAGAAAATATTTATAACTCAAAATAGCTTTTAAAAAAGCTNATTCATACTCTAGACTAAACAAAAAAGATTCTTTTTAGTCAATGGACAGCATCTTCTACATTCTAAAATTTCAATGATGAGAAACTTCTTTTTAGCAAAAAAATTTGCTAAAGTGTGATAACGATAAGAAAATCGTTGTAAGATTTTTTTGAAAAAGAAAATATTTATAACTCAAAATAGCTTTTAAAAAGCTTTTTCCACAACAATTTTCGATTCATCTTTACAAAAAATTACAACTGTCCCAAATG
Source organism: Phalaenopsis hybrid cultivar (assembly GCA_002079205.1). Taxonomy (NCBI): domain Eukaryota; kingdom Viridiplantae; phylum Streptophyta; class Magnoliopsida; order Asparagales; family Orchidaceae; genus Phalaenopsis; species Phalaenopsis hybrid cultivar. Next base: position 20,909 of record JXCR01119754.1, on the reverse strand, counting down.
AACTCTAAAACAAATTATGAGCTATTATAAAACCTTAAGTAAAGCTCTCGTCCGGAAAAAAATAATGCTCAAAATAGTTCAATAGGTTTTATCATAAGACACCGACATTAATTTTGTTCATTACTTTAATTTTTCCGTACAAAATGCATAGAAAGCTAGGAGTGTGGAACAGCAATTCAAATTGAGAACCATATAATAATGAATATAAATACTCCCATAAACTCAACTACTTATTACTAATATGAAACTTAATATGAATCACATGAAGCTGTCAAAATTTACTTAAAATGTAGTGAATGATTTCCCTCCCACCCCTTCCCCAAAAATAAAAGAATAAAAAAATCCAAAATTTTCAATGATGAAATCAATTTTAGCAAAACAACACAAAAGTTAGTTAGGCTTATTAGGAAATACTATATTTAATGCTGAAAGTCCAAAACAATGTGCTCTCTCTGGAGTTGTACAGCAAAGGTACACCAAGGTACTCCAAACATGACAGTGAAAAACAAGAACACCTCCTTTTCCTAATTAAACATGGATGCAAAACCTTTTTCAACATCTTTTTTTATTTAAATGGGAGGATACTGTGGTCCATCGTAATTAATAATTGTTAATAGAAATTAACTAAAAAGAAGATTAGTGGTGGAGAAAGGTAAGTTAGAAAAAAAGACAGTGATAAGGAAGTGGTCTGCTCTCAGGGCCTTCCAGGCTCTCTACTTTTGCCAAGAAGTGGTCCTACTTCCTAGTACCTTAGTGTAAATAAACTTAGTGCTTCTCCAACCATACACCTTTATGTCTCAGGTCCACTTCTGTCACACTAGCAAAGGATCCAACAGCAGAATCTTTGTGACTGCTCAAATGTACAAAATCTATGTAGCCCCAACTATCATCATTCACCACCACCACCACTTGAAAAAAAAAAATTTCTAGCATGTCATCATGATAATGAATGTCACTAGTCAAATCCTTACAATAAGAAGTAAGCTTTATAATTTCTAATTCTTTATTCATTACTACTAAGTATAGTTCAAAGTGTTAAATCTATCCCAAGCAATTTTCACACTTTTCTTTCCTAAACCTTTCCCAAGTAAAACTTCTTCAAATTTAATTAGTATAATTGCATTTAGAGAGGGCTTTCCGAGGTCAATTATCGAGGATATTTATCATCATCATCAGTATTATCACAATTATTTGGCTTGCATCACTTTTAAAGAGTTGGATTAATTTTTTCTTAGATCGAGTTACCTTGAAATTAAATCAATATAAATGAAATAGCTAGAAAATTTGTTAGGTTTATTCCCTAAATGGGTATTTATATACAAGAAAATTGAAAAATAGTGAAACTGTATATTAAAAAAATTTAAAAAATAAAAGTATTGTAAAAAATTTTCTATTTTTGCTAGGAAAAAGTGGATGCCCTCCCTTTTCTCATCAAGCACATTTTTTTATTTTAGGCACATAAATATGAGACATGTCTTCCCTTAATTAGCATATGAATTCGTAGCATCTTTTATACCTCATCCTGAAACCCTAATACTTTCAATACTCTCTCGTCAAATGATAGATATCAATTATTCCAAATTTGCTTAAGAAATTTTTGAATGTTGGGTTGCAAAAATTTTTTATTAATATATCGGTAAATTAAANGAGTTACCTTGAAATTAAATCAATATAAATGAAATAGCTAGAAAATTTGTTAGGTTTATTCCCTAAATGGGTTTTTATATACAAGAAAATTGAAAAATAGTGAAACTGTATATTAAAAAAATTTAAAAAATAAAAGTATTGTAAAAAATTTTCTATTTTTGCTAGGAAAAAGTGGATGCCCTCCCTTTTCTCATCAAGCACATTTTTTTATTTTAGGCACATAAATATGAGACATGTCTTCCCATAATTAGCATATGAATTCGTAGCATCTTTTATACCTCATCCTGAAACCCTAATACTTTCAATACTCTCTCGTCAAATGATAGATATCAATTATTCCAAATTTGCTTAAGAAATTTTTGAATGTTGGGTTGCAAAAATTTTTTATTAATATATCGGTAAATTAAATTCCCATTGAAAAATAAATAATGAAATTAACTCACATTTTAATTTCTCTCTTATGAAATGCTATCCACTTTCATATGTTTGATTCAATCATATTATACTAGATTATGGGAATATTAATGGAAGCATTGTCACACTATATCCTCATAAATCTTTACATTTGATTTTTAAATATTCTAGTATAATTTTAATTTTTATTAGTTCACAGATAACATAAGCAATTTCTTCGAATTTTCATAAATATTTGATCTTGAGGTATTAAATTGTTTCTCACTTCTCCAAATCAAATAGATTTTCTCCTCGTAATTTACAGTATTTTTAATCGATTACTTTATCCATCAATTGTCATGACCCGACCCGGTGCTTAAAATTGACAAAGCTAAGAACTGTGGTAGGATGGTAATAATATTTCATTCTACTTTTCTAAAAATATCAGAAACTTCCAATATATTAAAGAGTCATTAATCCACAAAGTAAAATAAAATTAAACATCCAGAAACATCAACAATAATCTAAAAACCATGTCTCAAGCCATAATTGAACAGTGTATCACTATCTGAAAGAAACAATACAAATAAACTATCAAACACCAAATAAACTGGTATCAATCAACGACAGTTCTTCTCCTGTAAATCAAAACTCCTCTACCTGACATATCAACCTAAAACATTCATTCTCCTGAAAGAAAATATTAATTGCAAACATAAATATAGCTTAGTGAGTAACTATAATCTAAGATGTATTAAATTCTTATGTTAGTTATGCTATGCATGAATGATAAAAAGAAAATGTAGTTCATTTCATTTAAACTTTAAAATTATCTCTTCACATTTCATTTTAAGTATTTACCAATTTAACCTCATTAATAGACATGACAGGATTACCATCACAACCGAAGGTAACCTAAAAAATGTGTCCGAAGACAATCAAAATTGTACCTAAAGATTACCTTTACCATTTCATTTAACTTGCACGGACACATTGCATCCCCTACCAGTACCATCTCGGGGTAACCCTGTAAGACTTGAACTTTTACCTTTCATTTCATATGAAACAAAAATCATTTAAAATATATCTTCATCCTTCTATTGTTTTCCTTTAATTCCTTTTACCATTTCAGACATTTCAGACTTTCAAAATGCAATTCATGAATGAAATACTTGTTTTAAATCATTTTTTTGTAATTATTCATTTAATTAAATATTAATTTAATTCATAAAAGAAAATAATCACTCATTATACTTTAAGAGACCTCTAAAATATCTACCCCTTCACTTTACTACTTTGGATAACCACCTCAACTGATCTCTTACCTACTCCTTACAAAATTCACAATCCAAAATACTTAATTTTTTAAACCTAACTTCTTAAATCCCTTAAAAACTTTTTGCTGCCCAAAAAAATTTTCATTTTTCCCTCGCACAAAATGTATGTGTTACTCCTCCCTTGAAATCCAGGATTTTAATAACTTTGATCCTTTACATTTAAAACCATTATTCATCTCCTCTAACGCACGAAGACCCGCTCATCTGTTTCTTCTTCCTACCTTCGACTTCTATTAGACCGCGCGAGCTTGAGCTCCCTCCTCCTTCCTTCTTCGGTCGCGGTTCCACCCAAAAAAGTATATGCGAGCGCTGCAGAGCTCGTTCTCCTCCCCTTTGTCCTTCTTTTTATGGTCTAAACTTGACATAGAATAGCTTGAGTCCCTCTTCTCTTCTTCTTCCCGCACACGAGCACCGCTGGAAACTCGACTCACTTTCCTCTTCTCCTTCGTACGACTTGACTACCCTAACTTCACTCATGGTACCGTAAGAACTTCTTCCCTTCTCAACAGAACCACTCGTTCTTCTTCTTCCTCTATGCACGAGCGGCTAGGTTGACATTGAAACAGGTAAGATACATACACAACCCTTCTTCTTTCTTTTCCTCTATACATACAAAGACTGACAAAGCCGTTCGACTAGAGAACACAGATTTCCTTCTGACTTCGACTTCTTCTTTTTCTTCTTCTTTCTCCTATTATTCTCCTCATTGAAATTTCTCCCCTTCTACTGTTTCTTCCTTCTTTTGTCGCTCTCAGATATAACATTTTCTCCTCTCTTACTTCCTCGTTCACTCTGAAGGCTACAGGTAAATGGACCACAAAAACCCTCCCTCAAGTCCAATAATCGAACTAAAGCGACAGTTATTCCTTACGTCAATTTGAAATTCCTTTTCTCCCTTTTTTTATTATTTATCTTCAGTTATTACACTAGTTATCACACACAATAGGTATAAATATAACCATTAATATGTAAGGTTTCATATTTTTCTAGAGAGTTCATTTCGCAGTATTTGATATCAATAACTGGGACTTTGTAAGCAACATGAAGATAAGATTCATTAATTTTGTGTATAAACTAGCTTGTGAGACATATAGGTGTGAGATAAATAGATTCATTTTCAAACTAATTTTTTATATTGTTCACTCACCTTTTATTCCATCTTCATTTTTCATAAATTTTTTAACAGATTTAACTAAAGTTTCAAATGATTTATCATCAATTATTGTTGACAATAAATCCATAATATACTTTTGTTGAAAGATAAATATTTATTTTTTAGCAGTGTCGCTGCAATATTAAATAAATATTTGAGTTTGTCAAGTTCTTTAATTAGAAACTCAGCAATGAGTTTTTTATTGAATAATTCTTTAAACTTTATTGTCACATCTATTACAATTATATCATTAATATATACAACAAAAATCAATTTTCTTCAGTCAATCAAATGTTTTATAATAAGTGTGATCTCATTGGCTTTGTTTATATTCCATGTTATATTTAACTTTTGTAAATCTACCAAATCATGTCCTTGAGAATTGTCAAGACAATACAATACTCTTTCTACTTTGCGCCACATTATTTTTATAAGAGAGTTCTTGAGTTCTGGTAAAACAGTGATATAAATTTCTTCTATAAAATTCCAATGTATAATTATATTTTCACATCATATTGTTGTATCAACCTTTCGAGGTTACCTAAGAAAAATGGAAAGCAAAGTATATTTATTTCATTAATAAGATCAAATATTTCTTAATAGCATATTCCATAAAATTGACTATTGATAGATGTTATATTAGGAAATAATATATTCCAATTAGAAGTTACCTGAATTAGATTTATTTTCTAATATAATTTTATTTTCTTTCTAATTTTAGATTTAATTTTTGGGATTGAATTTATTTCCTTTCCTATTTTATATTGTTTCCTTTATCTCCAAACAATCAATATTAATTAATTAATCAGAGTTATTAGGAACTATATCTTTTCTCTCATGTTGTTTCTTTTTATTATTATTTTTTAATTCTAGGATTCATGTAAGGGTTATTTATACGCTCTTTCATATCAATAAAAACAGTTTGCATTATTTTTAATTTTAACATGGTATCAGAGCCTTGAAACAAATCTTATAATCTCTTTCCGTCGGAAACTTCCTATTCCCTGCAGTTGACAATCTTTGTTGTGTTGCGGGCCCTTCCTCCGCCTCCTCTCTTCAGTTTTCCATTGTCGTGCTACAGGCCCTACAGACTCTAGACGACAAAGACTTCCTTCCCTACAGATTTCAGTCGGCAGTCTCCTTTAGAAAATTTTCATCCCCCTACTGAAGAATTCTACATTGAGAGTGGAAATGGATTGAACCCACTTAAGCTCTATATTCTTCCCTATTTCTGCCATCTTCTTCTCCAAANACAAAGACTTCCTTCCCTACAGATTTCAGTCGGCAGTCTCCTTTAGAAAATTTTCATCCCCCTACTGAAGAACTCTACATTGAGAGTGGAAATGGATTGAACCCACCTAAGCTCTATATTCTTCCCTATTTTTGCCATCTTCTTCTCCAAGGGACCGCAAGATGACATATGAACTTTCTTAGTCAGCAGATGTCAAACCCAATGGCTCCTGCTCCCCTTTCCACCCATCCTCCCTCTTCTACATCCTCCTCGACAGCGATAGTCTTCGTCGCCAGCGTCCAACCACAGCCTTCAATTCTAGCCCAGCCCCAACTTCCTTCCTCCTCTTTCAACTTCCTCCTTCCGCCTACAGATCCATTGCCAACGTGTTNTCCCCTTTCCACCCATCCTCCCTCTTCTACATCCTCCTCGACAGCGATAGTCTTCGTCGCCAGCGTCCAACCGCAGCCTTCAGTTCTAGCCCAGCCCCAACTTCCTTCCTCCTCTTTCAACTTCCTCCTTCCGCCTACACATCCATTGCCAACGTGTCTGTCGCCTGATCACCACCCTGAGTCGATTGTACAAGTGGGGAGGGTGTGGTGGTTTGATTTCATGCCTTACAAAGGGGCTCCAAGCGGCACTTTTCTTAGGGTTGTGGAAGCTTTGTGGCAGTCACTGAAGAGGCACAACGCAGTCATGATCGACCTGGGGAATGAGAACGAAGTAGTAATGTGATGCACGTTGGAGTCAGCGGGGATGTTTTTCAAGGCTCGAGCACAATATGGGAGTGATGGGGGAGGTGGGAACTAGAGGAGTCGAACGAGGGTTCTACACTTACTGCACTACAAGAGCCTAGGAAGATGTAGACTTGTCACCTCCTTGCATGAGTGGTGCTTTTAGGTGTTTGAGCAGGGCAGCTCGACCATTGCTTTCTTCAATAGCAAACAATTTCGTCTGCAGCAATGTTTTCAACCATTTGCTTGGCGATATACCATTTCTCGTCAATGAGGTCTCATCATCAGCATTGGTAGCAACCTATTCTCATCCATCATTACTGAATTGTATGGGGTCATTAGGAAAAAAATCTTTAGTCAGTGAAGTTGAAAGAGAATTGTTGCTTCTGACCATCCTGACATACAGGTTTGTGGCCAAAATGACCATTGTTACCTAGCAGAAAAAGATTCTACTCCTTCAGACTTGTTGTTACGTATTGGATGGGCACTAAGTTATGCTACTGCTGGCTTTCGTGCAACAACTTCTTATAGAGTTGTTTCAAACCACGGCTCCGGTGAAAGTGCATCATTGACATTTTTTTGGGCAGCAAACCCTCCAAAATTTTTTCTGCAACAGACCCTCTTCCAAAGTCTCTCCTGCAGCAGACCCTCATTCGGATCTTTTCCTATAGCAGATCCTTCTTCAGACTTTTTTTCCCCTTTTTTCTTTGTAGGACATACCTTGTAGTTTTTTCTTGCAGGTTATCTACATCCCTGCAAACTCCCTGCAACATTACTTGTAAGAGTCTTCCGTTTACCACAAACACTGCAGAAACTGCAGTCAAAGACAACCGCAATCAACTATGAGTCAATTTTTCTTGCAGATTGTCTATTTCCTTTCAAACTCTCTTGCAGCACTACCTGTAGGAGTCTTCTGCCTATCTAAAAACATTGTAGGAATTGCAGTTAAAGACAACCACAATCAACTAGAAGTTAGCTTTCCAACGTACTTTCCTGTAAAATCCCCTGCATCATTACTTGTAGGAGCCTTCCGCCAACCTATAAACACGGCAGGAACTGCAGTGAAAGACAACCGCGANCCTGGGGAATGAGAACGAAGTAGTAATGTGATGCACGTTGGAGTCAGCGGGGATGTTTTTCAAGGCTCGAGCGCAATGTGGGAGTGATGGGGGAGGTGGGAACTAGAGGAGTCGGGCGAGAGTTCTACACTTACTGCACTGCAAGAGCCTAGGAAGATGTAGACTTGTCACCTCCTTGCATGAGTGGTGCTTTTAGGTGTTTGAGCAAGGCAGCTCGACCATTGCTTTCTTCAATAGCAAACAATTTCGTCTGCAGCATGTTTTCAACCATTTGCTTGGCGATATACCATTTCCTGTCAATGAGGTCTCATCATCAGCATTGGTAGCAACCTATTCTCATCCATCATTACTGAATTGTATGGGGTCATTAGGAGAAAAATCTTTAGTCAGTGAAGTTGAAAGAGAATTGTTGCTTCTGACCATCCTGACATACAGGCTTGTGGCCAAAATGACTATTGTTACCTAGCAGAAAAAGATTCTACTCCTTCAGACTTGTTGCTACGTATTGGATGGGCACTAAGTTATGCTACTGCTGGCTTTCGTGCAACAACTTCTTATAGAGTTGTTTCAGACCACGGCTCCAGTGAAAATGCATCATTGACATTTTTTTGGGCAGCAAACCCTCCAAATTTTTTTCTACAACAGACCCTCTTCCAAAGTCTCTCCTGCAGCAGACCCTCCTTCGGATCTTTTCCTATAGCAGATCCTTCTTCAGACTTTTTTTTCCCCTTTTTTCTTTGTAGGACATATCTTGTAGTTTTTTCTTGCAGGTTATCTACATCCCTGCAAACTCCCTGCAACATTACTTGTAAGAGTCTTCCGTTTACCACAAACACTGCAGAAACTGCAGTCAAAGACAACCGCAATCAACTATGAGTCAATTTTTCTTGCAGATTGTCTATTTCCTTTCAAACTCTCTTGCAGCACTACCTGTAGGAGCCTTCTGCCTATCTACAAACATTGTAGGAATTGCAGTTAAAGACAACCACAATCAACTAGAAGTTAGCTTTCCAACCTACTTTCCTGTAAAATCCCCTGCATCATTACTTGTAGGAGCCTTCCGCCAACCTATAAACACAGCAGGAACTGCAGTGAAAGACAACCGCGGNAATAGTTGTGCTTACCCGTGACTTTCTAGGTCAGACTAAGTGCACTATGCTCATTGTGATAACCCACACAAAGAACTAACTCTCGCGTTCACTTCACTATGTTTTCTTAAGCTCTGAGGGCTCAATAACCTCAAGAATTTCACAATAAAATGATCTAAGCTACCTATTGGATTCTCTTCCATTCTCAAGATATGTCATGACTTCTTATCTTCATCACAATGAATGCAAAACCCTAATCCACCATTGAAACTAGGATCATATTTGATAGTACTAATTATCTTCTCTGATAGAGGCCTATTCGCTTCTTAATTCAAGTGACAAACTCTATCACCTTCATGTCTCTCCTCGGTTTAACACTGACATTGTCAAGTTTTCAGAATAACAAAAATCCAATGTTTTACCTTGTCACGGGATAGTTTTGAACCTCTCAGTACCACAACTGCAAGTTGTAGGATTCTACCAAAAAATTAAGAAAAATTTTTTCACTTCATATATGTTCAAGAAATAATATTTATGTCAACTTTCTAATATGAGATTATTTTCCCTTCATCAAAATTAAATGCAAATCTAAGAATATTATAGAGCATAGAAATAAATGGGATAACCTACTTTAGTATCTTCCCACCACAAATATGACAATTTGATAGCAGCAGAATGAAAAATTCCGCAACACCAAATTTCTCTCCAGCTAATATCTTCTTTTTAGGAAGTGCAATCTTAACCAATAGGTTTGCTTCACCATTCTAGATATTATGATTGTTCTCTCATGAGCTTTTTGTGTCAAAAATCACTATTCCCCAACCACCTACTCATGATCAATCTGCCTTGGCGCCTAATTCTAGTGGTGGTGGACGGAATAATGAACATGGTGTCGTACTAAAGGCAGATGTGGTTGTCCAAAATACCTTACCAGCTTGCTCATTACAGACGCACCATTCATAAGCTTAAATGTTGTTGGAAAAAAATTGGCTATTCCTCCACAACTAAGTATACATCTACATCTAACCAAACCTTGCTTACTCCTAAAGCCTCAACATTAAAATATATTAATCTGATGAAAATTTTCATCTGCTGCATTAATAATCTCAACCATCTGTATCAATATCTAATGAGTTCAGTTGTTTCACTAGTGGTAAGTTTTTACTTTTAGATTTTCACGCTTCCTTTCATGTGACAAATAACCAAAAATTTATTTCATCCCTTAGAATAACTACTATCCCATTAAATATTGTTATCAATGGATCTCCATCTTTAATCAACCAAAGGATCTATCTATAAATCATCTCAATTGTTAGAAAATTCTAAACATCCCACAATTTCCTATATTTAATTTATACACTGTCAAACAAAGACTAACAATTGCTTGGTAAACATTTATCTTTATTATCTTCCAAGATCTCAGCACAAAAAATATGATTTGTGAAATTGTTGAAGATAAGGATAATTATTATCTTGACGCTATTGATGATGTTGTTGGTCCTATCACCCTACCAACCCTTTATTAGTAGCAATGTCATCTAGGTCATCCTCCATTTTATCACCTTTGCAACTTCACTCATATATCCTCATCTATTTCAAAATTTAAATCTAATGCCTGTGAGTTTAAAAAACATCATGTGTCATTAACATTATCCTTACTTTCAAGAAGCAATGCACCTTTCAACTTCACTCTCCAATATATGAAGACCAAGTCTCATAACTACCCATCATGGTTGTCATTATTTTATTTCAGTCATTAATGACTACACCAAAGTCAATTTAGTTTAGTTATTGAAATGTCAAAGTATTCTAACAAGAAATAAAGGTATAATTTTATGTTCAGAACAAAACTCTCCACATCTATAAATCCAGAATAACATTAGACTTAATCCTCATGTCCATATATATTTCAACAACATGGGATTAAAAATTATGAAATACTTGATGTTGCTGACCTGTTTATATTTCTAATGTATTTTCCACATTAATTTGGAATAGATGCTATTCTTTTTACAAGTCACTCAATATCCCGTGCATCCTCTACTATTCTAAATAGTGCTACTCTAGTATTATTTATCCCCATAAATCTTCTTTTCTTCAAACCCTTTTAGGTTGTGTATGTTTTATTCATTCTCTTCAATTAGGATATGATAAATAATTGTCTCCTTGTGTCATTTTTACATCTTTCTCAGTGATTCTTGTACTCAACAAAATTATAGGCGTTATGATCCTTTTATGAGAAGATTGTTTTTGTTGATTTTACATTTCATAAGAATTCTTCTTATTCTACACCCGTCACTCCTAAAAAATAGCCTTATTTATTTTTCTAGCCCTAATGCCCTATTTTCCTCCTCTATAAGTCTAAAGCTCATAGGTCATTATTACCTCTTGTAGTATCTCTTTTCATCTCATCTACTAAGATTTAGCATCTGGTAGTCACTAAACCATCAGATCTTTATCTTTTTATTCCCTTTAAGCATCAATGCCCTAATCATCCAGTAAAATATTTTATATATTTTTACCATCTCTCCTTTCATTAGTTTGCATTGCCTCTAATCTATTGCCTTTATTTCCATGTCTTAATAACAGACTTTGTTTGATTCTGATTGGAAACAAACTATGAATGGCAAAAGAGTGCTATTCTTAATCTTCACACCCAGGAACTAGATACAACTCCGATTAGGGACAAATCCATTTCTCGTAGATGAATTTTCATTATTAAGCTTGATCATGAGGCTCTATTAATAGTTACAAGGCCTGAATAGTGACAAATGATATTATTTAGATTCGTGGCATTAACAATTTCAAGACTAATCAATTTTGTAACTGAACACAATTTGTATTTTATCTCTTTTGCTAATAATTTAGGATGTCATAATGGTCCAAACAGAAAACGATCTTATCAAAGCAGTCTACTTGAAGCAAATTTTAGGGTATTTTGCTATAAAAAAATAAAAATATAAAAGCTTTGAAAAGCTATATATAGATTAAAATAAAGTCCTTATTTCTAGTTCAATAAACTCTGCAAAGTTTAACTGAGACTGAACTACAAAGTAGTACAACTAATCAACCTTATTAGATCATTCTTTGTCTGCGAGTTATGCAAGAATTATGCTGACCCAAAAGAAAAGATAAGAGCAAAAAGGAAAATAGAGAATAAAAAATTATTAAATTGTATCAAAACTAAAGGATGCAGAAGGAAAAAATATGAAATACTTAACTCTCCCTAAAATCCTCAATTTATATATAGATTAGATCTAGATCTCAAGAGTTACAAGATAAGTTGTACATAGAATACCAAAAAAGGCAAGGGCATAGCATAATGCAGACTCAGCCTCGGATTAGTAGTCGATTGTCGAACGTAGAGTCATTGAGTCTGCTAGGAGTGTGGGCTGAGGGTCATTCTGAAGTCTCTGCGGGTTCGGTCCACTTAGAATGACTTTTACTTAAACCTAGTGGATATTTTCCCTTCTTAGTCAACATGTAAGTCTACCTGACACCATGCTGAGTAGATAACTTGAACTTGGCCAAGGGAGTTCCTCCTAGACCAGAATGTCAATTTTGTTGATGAACCCAAATCTATGAGTTCATCTTAAGTCCATCTAGGCAAACCCTTCCTTGTCCTCGACAAGCAAGTACGCCTCTTGATTTCCCATTTGCATGAGTCCACCTAATACTCTTTCTTCGGCACAAAGATTTTCGATGTACATGCTGAAGCCATCCTTCTCTCTAGAAGTTATGCAACATTTAAAAAAAATGACATATGGAGAAGATATTATAACAATTAATACAAGGCGTGTAAAATATTTTCTTGACATCTAGTTTACCTATAGAAATGAAGGGATTTCTCTGTTGAAAAATAATCTACAAAACTTCTTGTGTGTAAGCCTATTGATTCTCTTATGAAAAATCTGCACATATAAGATCTCTGAAAGGCATGAAAAAGATCCTACTCAATATTGACCTCTTGTTGACAAACTGTAACTCG
>JXCR01119747.1:0-21900 GCA_002079205.1 Phalaenopsis hybrid cultivar | reverse complement strand
CGAACTCTTAGCGGGATCCTATCCTTTGCGCCTCCTCCAGCGCCGACCGCACCTTGTGTGCCTCCCCTTGCTTATTTGGCCAGCAGCCTCGCCACACCTTGCTACCGTCGGCGCTCCTCTCGCTGACGTCCTTACTGCCACTTCCACGCCGCAGCTTCGACAGTTTGTGGGGCGACGACCGCCTTACGACACGAAGGGCGACCTCCGACCATCCTTCGAAGTTTTGTGCCGGTCACAATTTTGGTTTGCTAAGATCATTTATTTTGCGTACTTTACATACCTCTTTGCCCTCATATGTCGAATATCAATACCTCTTTGGTATAGAATAATATAATTGACCATATACTATTTAACTCGAGAATAAATAGTTTTGGTATTATTTTTTGAATTACAATCTTTTTATGGCTTGGATGGGATTAAATATAAAAGAATAAAAGGGTGTACTAATTAGTGTATTTCATCATACATTCTGGGAAATCTCAGTGAAATTTTTGTCTTAATTAGGGGTGTCAATAATTAAACTTATGCCACAAGTCAACTTGGACTGGACTTGAAAAAAAATGGTTCAATATGATATGATCAACTTCATGGTCAGACTTGGGTATTAACTTGTAACTGATTAATTGTTGTGTTGGGTTTGGGTTTTCTGCAAACCCAAAATTGACTTGATTTTGACTTTCAATCGGAAATTGACCTCCAAATCTGATATTGACTCATAAATCTGATTTTAGTCTAAATTGGACCTCATTTTGACTTGAAATGCATGTCCAAATGAGTAGTTCAGATCATGTTCTGTTCAATCTGATTGAAGACTCGCTAGGTTTGGGTTAAGATTTTGTATTTGTTTAATAAATAGGTTGGGTTTGTGTTACACCTATTCGGGCAGGTCAAATTTGGTTCATCCCTGAACCAAACCGTTGGTTTGGTTTGCCAACCTCACTCCATATCGTCCTGCAATTTGAAGGAGCAATTTTTTTATTGGCTTCATTAGTGTTTGGTAAATTTTTCAATAAACCATTATCACGGGAGCTGCCTATATTGGCTGTCCTTTTGGAATGGAAAACTTATATTAAGCTAGTGCTGATTGAGATGCGAATTTAATTGAAATCTGTATGGTTAAGATGGAAGTGATAGTCATACGACCAAGTCCACTAGTTGCTGTAGATACTTTCTTGTTTGGATTAAAATATTGGGACTAAAATGCTGGGATTAAAATATTGCTTGTAGACATACGATTAAAATATCTCATAAAAAACAAAAAATGTTGGGATGAACTAACAAGGGATTGATTTTAATGTTAATGTTATATGTTTGTTTTATTTTTCAAATTTTACGTTTGCCTTATTTTGCGGAGTGGAGCAATTGTTAATTTTATTTATATTTTAGTTCGCTTATAATTTTTAGCTGTCAAGTTGTAGAAAGCATCTTACTTTCATTTCATTGTTTCCTACGGACATGCATGAACAAGACCTGGAAATCATTTGATTGTTCTTGTCCATGAAGCAGCATCTTCAGGATTCTCCTGCCGTTGCCAATGCTGCCAACTTTCTTAACAAATTTGTTGAGAACTGTTCAAACATTTGATAACAGCAGCTTTTGTGTGAAACTAGGAAAATTATAAATGCCTTCTGTAGGCTGAATTTTTTGAATATAACTTTTTTTCTGGTGCAGCCATGCTTGTTTACGAGCTTTGATTTGTTTTTGCTAGGTTAAATAATTTAAGGTTAAATAATTTTTTTTTTTCATCAACATTTATACAACGAGAATGAATTATAACTAGAAAACTCACATTCATAATGTTGCATTTTGGGTTTGGAAGGTGGTGGCAATATTGGACTCGTCCAAAAGATTAAAGAACCTTATTTTGTATTCATAAACAAACAACTATAAATATAATATGTTACAACATGCAAGGAGGATAAATAACATTCGTTCAAATAATAAAACTTACAATATCATTTTAATAAAGAAGCCCGATAACATCTAATGGAAAAGAAATTGAAAAAATACTTACAAAAGTAAAACTATGCAATATTCAACAAAATTAAAAGCCGGACTGTAGGAGCTTAACACCACAACATGAGATTCTATAAGTTGGAAAATTTGCTTCCATGTTGATGATCCGTTAAGCTACATGATAAAACTTTTTTTTAAAAAAATATAATTAATAAGTCAAACTTAACTAGTAATTATTAATTATTAAATTTTTATCGACAAGTTAATGTGGCATGTAGCATGAATAACAAAAGAGATGATTTACTATATGTACTAGTAGATAGTAAATATTATCAACTCATCATTGAGTTTCAATGATTTTGCAGTACTTTAATGAAATATGCCCATCTTTTAAAGTGAGTTCTAATATGATGATGCTCATAATTATTTGTTTGATGAACTGTAATACATGTAATTTTATTCTGACTTATTCATATTTAACCATATCAGGTTTTGTCATACATCTCTAAATGTAACTAACTAGTCATTTATCATTACATTGCATATTAGTTTGCATATTGATATAGTTAATTTTATCAAAGCACCCTAAGCTTCTTAAGGTAAACTCTAGCACAAAAAATTCAATGATTTTTTTTATAGAGTTGTCACTCTAGACATTTCAGTCTACTTAGATGATATAAAAAAGATTTAATTGACCTATATGACATTGCATACAAAGATACATTTTATGTTTAATAAGCAAATTAGCAATAATTATTTTATAAATAGCATAACTAGTGTTATTTATATATTAAACACGAATTGACTGACAACATGATTAAAATTTATTGCATTCAATTGAGATAACATGTGTGAAAAATAATTATTGCTACAATATGCATTAATTCAATATACATAAATTTACGCAACAATGAATCAAGACAAACTCATCTATGCAATTTAACATTTCATTATGAACATAAAAAAATATGATATTCTTAGCAAGTAATTGAATCACAAAGTCAAGACTATCAAAATTATAAATTATTTAGAAATTCAATACAAATAATAAGGATAACACCCCTAACAGAGAATGTTGTGTTTGCTTCTTAATAGATTTTGGTTACTTATCTCTCAGTGAGTGATGAGAGTCTCCAAAATCAATGAAGATCTACTAAATTGCACTGGTTGGAGGTTCTACATAACACAGACCCTTGATTAATTACACTTGTTTAAATAAATACAAATATGTATAGAGAAATAATAATAGCTGAAAATATGTTTGACTATAAAAACATAAGTTTTTCAATGTTCAACTCTATTAATCATCATAATGCTAATTTAAAATCTATAACTAAGCATATTAACTTAAGTTGCAAAGTTGAAAAACAAAGCCATAAAAGGAAAGCAAAGGAGGTAAGGGAGAAAAGAAAGCTTAATATTTTTGTTAGCTCAATCGAGGAAGAAGTTGTGAAAGGAAGGTGGTGGCGCTCGATTGGAGGAATGAGGCGAGGGAGATGTTTATCCGTTTTTCATTTCATGTTAAAGCATGAAAGAGGAAGGGGCGGGAAAGATGAGAAGGTTTTGGTAGCTCAGATGAGGGCAACAGTAGAAAGCCGGTTTGATTTGGTTGAGACTTGTATAACCCGGTTTAGTTATGACATAGACATATAATTGAAAGGTTTCTTTTATGGAAAAAAAAATATGAACATGTATTGCAATTGTATTTTACGAATTGAGTGCATGATGTATTTTTTTTATGCAACACAAGCTGTTTATGCTCTTATGGTTTCAAAATTGTCACTTGAAGATGTATGTAATATGCAGCAGGTTTGTATTTGGCATATATGATAATGTTTTATGTACTTCCTTGTGGATCAATATTTTTCGTCCTCTTTTTGAATCTACTGAACCATTGCCTTGACAAATCCTACTATGTGCATTTCCAGCTCTGCCTATTCTTCTCCCAAATAACTAGCCATGCTCTCACCTTCCCATCATCTTTGTCCATTCGTTTTAAAACCTTTTGAGTATATGGTATATGTGTTTCCTGACTAAAGCTACCTTATTAAAGCACTTCCCTTTCCTACTCTTTTATTTGTATTTTCCACTTGAAGTCTAATTGGATTAGTGAAAGAATTATAGAAACAATAGCACAATACCTTGGGGATGAATTTGCATCCTCTTAAAAATGGATCAACTTGTAAGTTTTACATCCTCGAAAACTTGAATGAAGTTTAATCCTTACTCCTACTATATATCATCCAAACAATGTAGCTAGTTGTATGGCCTACAGTTATTCTTAAAAAAAAAAAAGAAAACAAGTTGAATTTTATTATTAACCAAATCATAATGCCTTGCACTGTCAAAAATCTCTTCAGCTTTTATGCTTCCCTTCTATTTGAAATAACCTTTACTCGTCTCAATTATGACAATTCATTGGAATTGCTTGTAAATAAACACAGTTTTTACCGTTATACAATTACGGTGTTGACCTACCATTACAAGTAATTACCAAAAGCTCGATTAGTGATTCCCATATATTGGGGACACATTAGTGTTATGCTTCTCCATTCTCTTTTTCATTTATGCAATTTCAGAAATGTATAAACGATTAAGTGCGGTATGGATGCAGCTAGGTTTTTTTTTCATGAGAAAGGTGCAATTCCTTAAGCTGGGTTACTTGCCAATTTATGAGAATAAATGATGTAATAAAAGTCTTATCTGCTGTGGTATTTCTGCATTATTGATGGGTTCATTCCCATAGTCCTTTCACACATTGCCATTTGTTATTTATCTATCCTTCATACATGATGATCGCTACTGTTAAAAAATACATTGTGAGGGTTGATTTTTAATTTAGATAACTCATGTGAGGGGAAAAACAATGAATATATATGAGAGTAGAGAGCAATTTCACATTTGAGGTTGAACAAGAATTGGGTCCTTATATGTTAGTTGTGGCCTTTATCCTTTGTCATAAACTTCTGGATTTTGACAATTCTCCTAATATTAATTGTTTGGCTTACTCATTCCTATAGTATACCTCGTCACAATGACACAATATTGTGGGTGTGTTGGGACTTGATGAAATTTGAAAGCTTTGGTCATATACAAAGGCTCAATTGTTGGCCACAATTTAGTGGTGGGTATATCCTGTAGGACCTTTATCAAGGCATCATATAAAATGAACATCTATTTTGCCTTGGGTTCTTCTCATTCATCTTGTCACAACTTCAAAAATGATCTTTGTCACGATCCAACCAATGAGGTTGAAATTTTTTAGGTGGAAACAAATGGTTAGAGGATTAAATTAAATTTTTTTTTCTAATGATTTTACTAACTAATCAATAGATTCATCCAACTAATTGAAAGAAGCAATAACGACAAAAAAATTAATTTGATTGAAAATAAGATATGTACCTAATCAATAGATTCATCCCACTATTTGGTTGTTGGCCATGTTTTTTATACATATTGTTTTTTATTTAACTCATTTTGGTTGACGTTTTGTGGTTGAAATTTTTCTGTTTAAGTATAACTACTTCATGAATATTCATTCCTCTAAATTACATTACTATAGTGAAGTAGGAATAATATGATGCTATTTAATTGTAAATATTTATAGAATTTGTTTGGTTGTTTTTATAATTAAAATGATCATTCAAGGGATTTTAAATGAAAATATGACACTCATTATGACACTATGGAGACAAAGGATTCATTTAGATGAAGGTTTGTAGTTGTTGTATTCAAGAGATGTTAAACTATTCTATAATACAACACAATGTATTTTCTTATGAATATTTTTTCATGTATACGCATTTGTCATAGGAGCATCATCTAAAGTTGTATCAATTAATATATATTAATATTAATATTCATTTTTAAATTACGTGCAGAAGTACATTAATCTATAAATTTAATCTATAGAAGTACCTTAATTTTGTTCCCAAATAGTTCCATAAAATTGTGAACTCCATAAAGTAAATCATAATGAAATTTACAATAACAATGGTTCAAATAACAATAATATTGTATTAAATTATGAGGAAACAACAAAATCACCATAAATTTAAACATGAGTACTCACTTTGATGACAAGTAACTTGTGTTTTCTCTCTACTTTTTTTACTTTGTTTTCTATTTATGATTTCTATGATAGAATTCTTTGTATTATTAATTTTCTTATCAAATATATACCTAGATTTGTATTTCTTTATCTAATTTAGTAACTTCATTTTTCTTATAATTTCTCAAATTAAGGTTAACCTATTCCTTTAGTTAATTGTTTAATTATATTTGGTCTTTTTATGTAATATAAATCTTTATTTAATTTATTTCTATAACATTTGTTATTAAGTTATAAGTAATATTTGCTAATTATTAGCTTAACTTTTGATACACTATTATGATTATATTGTTAAATTTTTATTACTCACACTTAATCTTATTTTAATTTTACACACACACACANTATATATATATATATATATGAGTGTGGTATTATATATTAGTCAATTTCATCACTTAGCAAGTTTCTAATTGATCTCAATTCGATCATTGATAATAATATTTTAAATTTCAATAAAATTTTAATATGATAGTATTTAATATTTTCTTTTCTATCTAAATAGTTAAATAATTATTAATATTTACCTTCTAATTAAATATTTATCCTTATATCATGATTTTACTTTCATCATGTCAATATTGTTTATGCATTAATAATATTAATATTATTATTTAAAATTAGTATTATCTTTTCTATAATGTTCTTATTCTTCGAATCCTTTGATTTAGTATTTATTTCTTAGATATTTAAAAATTTTGAAGTAAATAAATTTATTTATTTTTGCATACAATCAACTGACCCTCGGTCCACATAGTCAACATGTACCCCCCTCTTTCAGTATTCCAATTCACTTCGCGACTAGTATTCCTGTGTTATCCTTAAAAGTTGTTCGTACACTTGTATTCGGCCTTGTATTCATTCTTCCTCTCATTGTAAGTGAGTTTGCGAGCACAACTCCCCTATTTCCAGCAGTGCACGTGCTTCTCACCCTAGCTCGTTTCTCCCCTTCACCTCATCTCTCTCTTTTCTAGCAGTTTCCCTCACCATCTCGATGCGACATAAGAAAATTGATCACTTTGTTTCCTTCGCTACATCGGTTCAATTCGCCGCAAAGTATCTCTTTTTATAATAACGAGCCAATTAATGTTAGTTCGAATCAAATTGACAATAATAGTCAAAATTCTTTTTTTTAAAAAATCATAGGGCACTACAATCTTATGCACCTTGCAATTCCCTTTAAGTTTTTTTTTTAATCTTATATTTTGTGAATGTCAAATCCTTTCAACACATCATTACTAGTTACAACAAAAAGTTTCTTCAAGCCATAAAACGCCCATTTGGATTAATTTCAATGAAAATTGACAATAAATACCCATAAAGATTGGACATGAAAATCTTAAAGATTTATGCAATTTGACTATAGCTTATATTGATCTGAAAATAAAGATGAATTCGTCGACTACCCTAGAATTCATTCATGTCTAAATCATTGGGGATAAAAAGAAAAACTTATCGAAACCTAAATACTCCCATTTACATAACTATTTATCTTCATGCATGTAACCATGTCATTACAAGCTGAGAGTTTGCACACAGTCATCATCCACAAGGTTAGATAATCCTCTAATTTCTGTATATGTACATGGGTTTCAATTCTTTTGCTTTACCAACAAACATAACATAGATTTTTATTTCTTTAAACCCACTCATAAGTTGGTACAAACACTCAAGAATGTATTATTATGATAATATATGTCCGCTTTATTAAACCACGTTTTATTGTATTAATGCTATTATTTAGGATCTAAGGAATATGAAAACATAAATAAATGACTAAGGTTAAAGTTAGTTGTTATTGTGCTTTTTATTTTGCTATTCTAATCATTTCCTTGACTATAATGCTTCGTATAGAAGCTGAGGGCTTGGTTAGGAGATTCATATGTTATGTCCATGCAACACCCTTAGGTTGGAATTATCGAAAAGAAATTCATATTTTCATCTTTTGAATGTATTCAATTTGTTATTTAACTTCAAAATAATAACACATCTTATATTTCCTCATTTTAACATTAACAATGGATTTTGGTTAAAGAAGTTATAATTTTTTTTTATATTTCACTTCTTATGTTGAATCTAAATAGTTTATTGCTCTCTAGTTCATTGATGTAAACTTTATTGTTGAAATTGAAAGGGGAATAATTCAAANCATGGGTTTCAATTCTTTTGCTTTACCAACAAACATAACATAGATTTTAATTTCTTTAAACACACTCATAAGTTGGTGCAAACACCTAAGAATGTATTATTATGATAATATATGCCCGCCTTATTAAACCACGTTTTATTGTATTAATGCTATTATTTTGGATCTAAGGAATATGAAAACATAAATAAATGACTAAGGTTAAAGTTAGTTGTTATTGTGCTTTTTATTTTGCTATTCTAATCATTTCCATGCTATAATGCTTCGTATAGAAGCTGAGGGCTTGGTTAGGAAATTCATATGTTATATCCATACAACACCCTTAGGTTGGAATTATCAAAAAGAAATTCATATTTTCATCTTTTGAATGTATTCAATCTGTTATTTAACTTCAAAATAATAACACATCTTATATTTCCTCATTTTAACATTAACAATGGATTTTGGTTAAAGAAGTTATAATTTTTTTATATTTCACTTTATATGTTGAATCTAAATAGTTTATTGTTCTCTAGCTCATTGATGTAAAATTTATTGTTGAAATTAAAAGGGGAATAATTCAATTCAATTTCATATTCTTTTAATTATTTTTGAAGCATTATATAATCTTTTTAGTGCATGTAAGAAATTGCAATGGGAAAATGATGATCAATCTCTTTTGCTTTTGCTTATTAGGTAAGTGAGAAAATGATACAAGATAATTTGGCGTTGAGAAAATTGAAGTGAGAGAAGCTGTTGCTGTTTTGCCCATTCAAAAACTCATTATTTTACAAGAAATTACAAATTGTATCTTCTTTAGCCTGTTAGTGGCATTAATAAGATGTCATGAAAAGTTATGGATGTTGTTGTGAGCACTTTATTAATTATGGTGGTAAATTTCAGTTTATACTTATAATAACAATAATAATTTTCAGGTCAAGAGTGATGGTTATGTGCCGAGGAGCTGATAGTTGCTCAAGATAAGGATGATCCTATTCACCATTAGTTTATGGTAGAAATTCTGTAAGTTCTACAGGCCCCTTTTTGGATACGTTAAATTTTTTCTGTAAGACTTTATATCTTAGATATAAAACCACTTTAGGATAAGAAAGCCCCTCTTACAATTTTTTTTGTCAAAGATGATAGATTTACTAATATATTATTATTTTTTTAATGTTCGATATTAAACTAGAGAGAACAATCATGTTATATATTGGAATACATTAAAAAAACAAGTGATGGGAAACATCCACTAGATGTCAATAGTAGTGAAAACTAGCAGACAGTTAGAAATGTTTCTAGGTTTAATTAAAACTGCATTGTCAAATGTGTTTGCAAAGATTGCTTATTTCAACTACTTTTCTTCCTGCAAAAAGTCTTTCAGCCAAATTGTAGTATATCTGTCCAACAAAAAGATCATTTTATTCTTTGCATAAGCTTGAAACCAAAATAAGTACAAAGATTACTAAAAATTATCAACATGTTATCAGAAGCATAAAATAACATAAGCTTTAAGTTTAGCAAAGGAGGTAAGTTTAGCAAAAGATGTGACATCCAAAAGAAGGGATGACACAACCCTGTTAAGCCCTTAAAATAATATCAGAAATTAAAAATTTTGGATAAACACCAATAGAATATGAATGACACTTCAAATATTTTCTTCAGAAAACAAAAAAGTTGATATTATTATCAAGAAGTTGTGAAATCCTTAAAATCAAATTTGTCTCAATTGGAGAAGTGTATAAGGAATAACCTCGTCTTCTGTCAATCCATGACATAACCAAACATTTCTTTAAAGAGAAATTTTCGTACTTACAGAAGAAAATGATCAAAATATACATGTCAAAATGAAACTTTAAAAAACCCTAAAATATAAGAAAAATAATTAAAAAAGAAAAAATGGAAAGCTCTGTAGGAAATATGCTTTATTTAAACATTCAGGTCTTCAAAAATAACAGATTAAGAGTGTGACACAATATAGATATTGTACTTTTTACACTTTGTTCAAGTTTGCTAGTCAAAATATAATAAACATTAAAGTCTAGTTCAGATTGTAAATTTATTTATCGTTGTACATCACACTAAATTAACTGAAAGAATTATAACATGAATCAAACTCATAAAGTACACAATAATAATATAATATTATATTAAACATAGTAATTGATGTTTCTTATTGGATCTGATTTACGAATTTTAAATACGAAAATGCTACCTCCCGGTCATTGCTAGTCTCTTGAGCAAATTGTGCTCGCAGGAAGTATGCAAAAGTCAGCTGGTTATATCCTAAAGTTTTTGCTTCAGACGAATCAAAAGTTATATTCTCCTATAACACATAAGATACATTTAAACATTATGAACATCTGCATAGATAGTCATATGGGAATGCTAACATAAGCATAAAAATAACATGATGGCGAAAAGTACCAAAAGAGAAATAGCTTCACTAAGACGGTCAAAACAACTAATTTAATTTTCAATCCCACGAGTTCTAAGTACCAAACACTTCCTCAAAAGTACTCTTGCTCTCTGCAGGTTGAAATCTCTAGCATTAAAAACATTAATCAACGGAACATCGATTACTTTAATCTCCATTTTATGGCGAAGTACAGGGTTCCATGCTTCTAGTTGATCATATGCTAGAAGTTTTCGTAAATCGAGTATTGAATTAATGTATAATACTAATGTAAGAAGTGAAAATCTCATGTCATTACAATATAATCGTTAAATTTTTGACAAACTATTTTTATGCTTATATTAGCTTTCTAATATGTTTATATATGCAATTGTTCATGATGTTTAAATGTAACTGAGTTATGAGAGAATATAACTTATGATTCGTCTGAAGCAAAAACTTTAAGATATCATCAGTTAGTATGTGCATACTTCCTGTGAGCACAATTTGCTCAAGAGACTAAGGACTAGGAGGTAGCATTTTGGTATTTTAAATTCGTAAATCATCTCTAATTTGAAACGTTAGTTACTAGGTTTAACACTTATGTTATTGATGTGTACTATATAAACTTGATTCATGTTGTAACTCTTTTCAGTTAATTCAGTGTGATGCACAATGTGCAATCAATTTACTATTTGAACTTAACTTCATTGTTTATCATATTTTGACTAGTGAATTAAACAAAGTGTAAAGTGTAGAATGTTCATATTCTGTCGCATTATTGATATGTTGTCTTTGAAAGTCTGAATGTTTATGTAAAACAAATTTTTTACAACGCTTTCTGTTTTTTTTATTCTGATTACCTTTGTTATATGTTTGGGTTTCTTAAGGTTTCATTTTGATATGTATATTTTGATTAACTTCTTCTGCAAGTATGAAAATTTCTTATGGGAAAAATGTTTGGTGGTCATTCTTCATGCACTTCTCCAATTGACCCAGATTTGGTTTGAAGCATTTTATAGTTTCCTAATAATAATATCAACAATTTTGTTTTCTGGACAGAATGTTTGAAAAGCTCTTCATGCTCTCTCCTGATGTTTATTCAAAATTTTTTAGTTTCTGATTCTATTTTGTATGAAGAAAATGTTCAAAAAATTGAATGTCTTTATAGCTTTAAACTTATGTTGGAGAGACTTAGAACGTCTGTTTCATCCATTCTTTTAAATGTCAGTTCCTTTGTTAAACTTAAAGCTTATGTGCATTTGATGCTTCTGAATAACATGTTAAATTTTTTGTAATATTTATATTTATTTTAGTTTCGGTTTTTTGCAAAAAATGAAATAGATTTTTTTTGCTTGACAGACATATTACAATTTGACTAAAAGATTTTTTTGCAGATGGAAGAGTTATTGAGACAAACAATCTTTGCAAACATATTTAACAATACAGTTTTAGTTAAATCTGGTTACATTTCTACCCCCGTCTGCCAGCATTCACCTCTATTGATATCTAATGAGTTTTTTTCTCAATTGCTATTTTTTAAATATCCTCCAATGTGTAGCATGATTATTCTTTTTAGTTTAATGTTGAATATTAAAATATTAATTATAAATTGATAAATATGTCATGTGTAACAAAGATAATTTGTGTAAAAGGGGTTTTCTTATTGTAAAGGGACTTTACATCTAAGATATAAAGTCTTAGAGAAAAAACTTAACGTGTCCAACAAGAGACTTGTATAACTTACAGAATCTTTGGCATCTTTGGCAGCCAACTTTTGGTTTTTCTAAATTATGTATAACAAAAAATTTATTTTCTCTAGCACGAATGTCTCGACTCATTGCATCAATCTTACTGTAGAGGGCTCTATTCATCAACTTCTTTGCTCACAAGGATCACTTTCATTAAGTTTTTTTCATCAAGCTTCTATTGGTTCAATTGT
This sequence comes from Phalaenopsis hybrid cultivar, assembly GCA_002079205.1. NCBI lineage: Eukaryota > Viridiplantae > Streptophyta > Magnoliopsida > Asparagales > Orchidaceae > Phalaenopsis > Phalaenopsis hybrid cultivar. The sequence goes on along the minus strand of JXCR01119747.1, from coordinate 9,371 downwards.
TAACTATCAATATCTTTCTTATCTTAGAGATAAGGCTTGCAATTTCAAGGCTTATAAGGTGTGCAATTAACAATTAAGAATACACTAGCTTGTCCATTGAAATTTTGTGCGCATAAGAAATCATAAATCGCCAACTTATTTTTTAATCAAATGTTTCTTTATTTTGGAAAATTTTCAAGCCATGCTCGTTTATAGAACCATATGATAGGCGGAATAGAACAAGGTATATGCTGAGGTTTATATAGTTTATTGCATTTTTTATTTTCTTATTCTTCAAATTTATTCTGTTATAGTTTTAAGCCGAATGTGGGAGAAAAACCTAGTTTGTTTTGATTAAAAAGGCAGTATTTGACAATTACTGTTCTTTTGATTTTTTGTAATTTTTTGCCTTCATCTTAGATAAACAAATTATGTGGCCAAAGTCTATACGTGCACAAAATTATCAACGAGGGGTACAATAGGTTGCATGATTTTAATTCTTCAGAAAAACATCTACCGTCATTTGCTATCATCAAGTTTTTTCAATTGAAAATCAACTTAGGGTGCATGATTTTACCCACTGTGTTAAAGCTCAAATATAGAATGAAATTTTTTACATTAATTTTAAAAGACATGTTTTATCACCGCCTAGTCCGAGGCTTGAAATTTTGATGTTTAGAACAGACGGTTAGACGTTTTCTACTTTTTATTCTATATTTAATATTTAATTATCAAAATATAAATGAAAGTTACTGCATAAAAGAAGATACTTAATTCAGTTAAATTTATTTTATTTTTGGTTATTCGTGTCTTCTATAAACATTCTCTACTCTATTATTTAACTTTACACAAAATCTTAAAATCTGAAGTTAATGTAAAATAAAATGTTTTAACTAAAACCAGTGAATACTTCTACTTCTAAACTATAGTAGCACAATGGATAAGAAAATATTATGTATGTCAGTTGAAAGTTCAATTTTAAACAAATCAATATAAAAGTAAATGTCAATTTTTATTCATGAATGTGATCAATCAAGATAGTTCAATACTTTTATTTTATTGTATTACTTCATTTCTCTATTTAATCATTTTATATACAACCATCACATGAGCACATTCTAATATTATATCATTTACGATATATCAAAATCAACTACCTTTTTCATTTATATGCACATGTTTTTTAGCGTTTCGTAACTAGTATATAAGGGCATGAACTGTCACGGTTAATCATGCAGATGAAATCATATTTTATAATCCATATCATTAATATACTATTTTCATTCAATTTTTTCTTTACTAAATAAATAAAACAACCACCTTATTGTTTTACTGTATTTGTCTGCTCCCTCCCAATTTGCTGTCCCTTGCCACCAACCCTTCCCCTTGACGCTCTCATTCTGAGGATAGCCCATTCGCCGCCTTTCTGAGATTCCAGCCCCCTCTTTTGTTGTCATTGCTCTCACAGCCATCCATGCACCCTCCTTGTCTTCTCACCCTCCTCTCAGCCTCCAACCTTGCTTTCGCAGCCCCAACCGCTATCACATGCCTCCAACCCTTCTCCATGCTGTCATCTTGAGGATAGCCCTCTCGTTGCCTTTCTGTGATTTCCATCTCTCTCTATTGCTACCATCGCTATCCCAGCCATCCCTGCACCCTCCTTCATATTCTATCAACCTTCTATCTCACTTCTTCAGCCCCGTAAATCCCCTTGCCATGTTGTCTGACGCTGTCAGTCACCATCCAATCACCTTCCTTCAGCCTTTTCAGTCATTTATATTATAGAGTTTCTTAATACTGCATGATATAAAAGTTTGTATATTTTTAATCATTAATATAATACTATGGTGCTTCGAAGAGACTACATATAAATTTTGGCATATCAAAAGATGTCTTTAATTTTCATCATAAACAACTTTTTCTTTATTACAATCAGAATTGTTCATTTAAAATTTAAGATTATGTTTAATTAAATTCTCTAACTATAGTCCAATATGTACATTCTCGTAGTTGTATGATAGTTGACTAAGTGTCGAATGAGCTAAATGCTCGACGGGATAAAAAATTTTTAATAGAAGATTTACAGTGTAAAAAAAAGATTAATGACATGCATGCTAGTCTTATGTATTTGAAATTATTTAAAATACGTGATTATATAAAAATATGTACATTTATGTGATTTGTATAATAATTTTTTTGGCAACTTAAATTCCTGTTTTTTCATGGTTCTTATTCTAGATTGACCCTTTTTTGTGGAAAGAATTCAAGTTTCTTAATCTGACATTTCTTCTATTTATTTTAGATTTATTGTTTAATTTCTTTTGGGCGAATACATACAGGGCAGCCAAGCACCCTTTTTCATTCATTTTTCAAATTCTCACTCAAATATCAAAGGCCGTGATAAAAATCCAACCCATATTTTCATTTTTTCTAATTCACAATGATTTGATCGTGGCATACGTAAATGTATCGATTTCATAATTTAAAAAATCACGTAGAAGCTTGATTTGTAAATAACAATGTTTTTGGTAGTCGATATGTAATTATCCCTTTTTTTTTCACAACTTCCATTACAAGTTAGATGTGTGGCTAGTTTTAACTGTATTGAATAAATTACTTGATGTATTAGTTCTGACCTCCTTGGTCTGCAGAAAAACTTATTTAACATATTGTTCGACTTTTTTCCCCTTTCTCATTATAGTGCGGTTTTTTTTTTTTTTGGCAGGAATCTAACTCTCTTAATCTTGCATTTCTTCTCATTTTTGGTTTTTTGCAGGCCTTTTAATTTCACTGCAAATGTAAATTAAATTTCAAGGTTTTTTTCTGTTTAAATTATACCTTTTAATTTCACGTTTTTAGGATCTAATTGAATATTAGAGACTATAGTTTTTGTTTATTTTATTTCATATATACACCAGAAAAACTTGAAAATCTTGGAGAGTTCATTGAGGACTTTTTCCTTGGCCTCCCATAATTTCAATTATTTGCATTAGCCTGCTTGATGGTGATTATGTAAACCTGCTTGGGGAATTGCTGATTCTCCCTTCCTTTTTTTCCGGCATGGTTGCTTATCACATGGTTTGGTGGGAACAAGCAACCTATTATTATGCTCTTGCTTGTTGATTCAATTTCAGAAGGTATGTGTTTACTAAGCATTGATTAAAATGATAAAAATGTTAGGCATTTAGATACATACCACCATTTCATATGTATTTACATATCTAGTACTTAAAACTTTTTTTTTACATTTATTCTACCCAAATCTTTTATATCACAAAAAATACTGTCGTTTTAACCTTTAAAAAGTGCACATCTTTTCATGCATGAGTAAGGTGGTATATATGTAGAAATTAAAGTATATGTGTTAATTATGCAAATACATATGAATTGAGTGTTATGGATGTAAATCTTCCAATATGCTATATCCCTTACGATTATATGCTAATAAATTCATGTTTTAACTGCTGTCAGAATTTCAGCCCAAGTTTAGTCCATGCAAGGAGTTCATAAGTGAAAATGTGGACTCCGACCGTCCTTGTCCTTGGAGTAGTGTTGTGATTGACGATGTGAGTTTCTCGTACAGCCTCATTTTAGAAGCAAATTTTTTGTCTCTATCCAATCATGTCCTTAATGAAGCTGGGGCTCGTCTTAACTACATCAAGTGGTGGTCTTATAGAACGATTCTTGACAATCAACTAAATAATTCATTGAAGTATGCTTAAGCAACTTCCTACTTTCAAAACTATAAGTGATCAAGTATTTAAAAAAAAAATGTAATTTATTTTTTAAAAAAATAATAGCTATAAATATGTAGAAAAACATAATAAATTAAAATTTGTATAAACAAAAGAGAAGAAGAAAAAAAAAAAGATCTCAAATAAGTCATAATTTATTGGTTTATGTTATTCAAAACTAAATTGATGCACATATTATTATTTATTGGTTTTTTTACCTCTTTCTTCTGTTTTGCTGCAGAGCACCATATTAAAGATTTTGGTATGGTATTGAACCACCTAATTAACAATTCTATTTGGAGAAGATTGTCAAATTGATCATCTGATTCTTTGCATGAGGTCATTTTAGCCTCAGAGTTAATAAAAAGAATATTTATATATATACCACTCAATTCTTATGTATTTACATATCAACACGAAAACTCCATTTTTTACGTACATGCCACCTTTCCTATGTGTGGAATTGTTTCACTTTTTAATTGTTAAAATGGTTGTAGTTTTTATGTGATATAAGAAATTTGGGTGGTATAAATGTGAAAAAAAAGTTTAGTCGATAGATGTGTAAATTCATAGGATTTAGGTAATATGCATGTAAATTCTTCCCAATAAAAATGTTTATTTAGTCTTAAAAAACTTTTAATATTAGTTGAAATAATCCTTGTGAGGATTATTTTAGCCTTTGTTAAAAAAGTCTCAGGATTAATTTAGCATTTATATAAACTCTGGGCCTAATATGAACCGATGTAAATGGTCCGGGGACTATTTTGCCACTTTACTCGTGTTCATTTTAGATTTGCATGGGTGATACGCCGGATGACTTTCTCGTGTTTATCTTAACCTTGTCCACTAATTGAACAACCTTTATATTAGATTTCAAGGAAAATTTTCTTTAGAATAAAGTAGTTTTTGCACTGGAGAGCTATCCTAAGCCATGCTTGCATGACTGCAGATGATCTAATGGGAGAACATGCCAATTTTGAAAAAGCAAGAGATTTATCACATGCCTTCCTTAGGCAGTATTTTGCTAAAACCGAACTATCATGCCTGTGAAAAGAGGAACATATATGAAGTTAATCTTTCATACATAGACCCCTTTCGTGCATATTATTTGCTTAATCCTAGTGGCGATCTCAATCATACAGAACAACAATTTGAGGAATGGTTTCAAAAGCATAAGTGGGAGGTAATACTCTCTTCAAATACGTTTAAAGCAATATCTTTTTTTTCGGGGCATTAACTTACCACCTAATTCTTATGTATTTGCATATCTATCAGAACTTTTTATACTAATATCGCCTAAATCTTTCATATCATATCAAAAATATCATTGCTCTTTAACTCTTAAAAAGTGAATACCTTTTGATGCATGCTTAAGGTGACATATATGTAAATGTTAAAGTTTAGGTATTAGTGATATGCGGATACATAAGAATTAAATGGTATATATGTAAATATTTTTTACATTTAGGTTAAAATTATGTTTTTTTTTTCCTATTTGGTGCTGTAGTAGCTTTTTGTTGTTGTACAGGGCAAAACAGGAAATGCTCCAACAAGTGAGGAACTATTACTAGCTATACAAAATCATGACCTATACTTGTACTTTCACCATGGAAGTGATAAGTTTGTCTTAATCCTATTATTATTTCGTAATTGTGCCGCGGTCATTTAGCAGTTTCAAAGCACCTAATTTCTATGCATTACATATTTAACACCTAATTCATACTAAATAAAAATTACGGTCATTTTAGCTTTCAAAATGTAAAATACACCTTTTCTTGAATGGATAAGGTGGCATGTATGTAAAAATCAAAGTTTAGGTGTTAGACATGCAAATATATAGGAATTGAGTGTTATGTATGTAAATCTTTTTTTTTTCTTCACAACATTTTCCTACATAGCACCAAATTCCTATTTACTTACATATTTAACACCTTCACTTGTTGACCTTTCTACCAATCAGCTCTCTTTCATATCTCATAAAAATATCATTATTTAAACTTTTAAAAAGTGAAATATACTTCTTCAATCACAAATAAGGTGACATGCATGTAAAAAAATAGTTATTAGATATGTAACCACATAGGGAATCGAGTGGTATGTATGTAAATCTTTCCTTCTCTTTTAATGCCAAAGGAATGCAATATATACGTGCGGATTCCTTTGGAAAACTCAATAGCTGTGTTGCTACTTTGCTCATGGGTTGTAGCAGTGGATCTCTTAGACAGAGAGGTTGTCATGTGCCTCAGGTGCTCCACTTCACTACTTATGTGCAGGTTCACCTGCCATTATTGCAAATTTATGGGAGGTATCTGATACAGATATCGACCATTTCACGAAGGCTATACTCAACTCATGGACTTATGACTCCATCCTTCATAACTACAACAAATGTATTGGTTTGGCAGAAACTTCTAATGTTGGAAAATCAAAGTTCTTATCTAGAAGAAAAGTTTCGAAATCTGCAGAGATTGTTGAGGATAATTGCAGGTTTTGTGAAGTCAAATTTAGAGTTGCTTCATTTATTCCAATGAGCAGGAGGTGTCCAATGGTGCAAGCTTGTAAACTTCCTACTATAATAGGGGCATCAATTGTTTGTTATGATGTGCCTACAATTTTAAATAGAAAATAATGAATATATAAGAAATTGTTGTAGAATCCCCTTTTTCTTTTTTCTTTTTTTTTATCTGCAGGTTTCAGTGAAATTGTTGGTGATTTTACGTATCAGGGCTCCAAATTAGTATGGGTGACACGGTTACGATTTCATCTCACCCTTCCTCTCTCCTGCTTGAAACCCTCACCTAAAATCATCTTCTACGACACATACATTTCGCTCCACCAAGCTCACTGAAAACTAACGTATCTATTCCAACCTCGATCCCTCTGAGCCCAGCCATACCAATGTGAAACAATTCCTCTTAAATCTCCTTGCCTCTCACAAAGCTGAAAACATCCTTGTCTTCTGCGCCTCCTTCATTGCCCCTCTCTTCACCAAACTCGAGTCCCAAATCACTTTCGATGGCCACTCAGACTTCAATAAGCTCAAAGACCACTTTTCTGATCCTAACTGGAATCCCATTATTCGGCTCCTCCGATCCTACCTTACGACACAGTCTCAATTAGAGCTAGTTGGGAAGGCACAGCTCTCCAAAAATGCCATTATTCACCTTTTTCTTCAACCCTTTGCAACAACGAAGAACAAAGAGACAGAAGCATCACAAAGTCCCTCACATGTAAAATTATGATTTGAGGACCGCGATATGTAAAATTCACATTAAAACATTTAAGTATAATTTATCAAAACAAAGAGCAAAAATTATCTACCATTCACATCAGTTCATCATCCATGGTAAATTTAATGTTGATCTAAGCTAATACATAACTAATATCATATGGGGTGATCATCGATAATCACTCATCCTTTTAAGATGTATTTCACTTTTAAAATAATAATAATAATAATAATAATAACAATAGTAATATTTATGATGTAATTTGAAGGATTTAAATGTTATTGATGCGTGTTGGAGAATTTATGGTAGTAGAGTAATGAATTATTGTCTTAGTCTTGCACAAAGATTAATCACATAATCAAATAATAAAAGTGACTGGTATGGACATTATAGGTTTTTAATGTGGAAAACCTGAAAACTAAAAAAAACCCATAGGGCTAAGCAAAGTAAAAAATTATCCACTATAGCATAATGAGTATAGGTTTACACTCTTATCCCACTTGCAGAAAATGATCACACATTTACAGTGTTCATTTGTTAGAGGACTTATTACATAACATTTGGAGTTAGTTGTTGTTGTGGGAACTTTGGTACACCATCTTAAAAGGACTTCGTTGCACAGTGTTCGGGATGACACGTTGCTCCATAGAAGCTTTGCGGCTTCATGACATTGGTTGCTACTCAACGCAATGCTTCATTACTCTGTCACGTTGGTTGCTGTTCAACAAGGTGCATTGTTACTCTGCATAGAGCTTCGTTGCAACGAGCAGGAGGTATCCAATGGTGATCCACTGTGATCGATAGTGGCAAATAGTGGCAAGAACAAAAAGCATTTGTCGGATCTTCGGTGCAAAACACTAGTCATCTTCTCTTCTTGATCCTCTTCTAGACTCAAGTCTTAGTTCCCTTTTATGAAGGGGTTCAACTTCATTTATAGAGTTTATGAGAGACCTCCAGGCAAATAGCGAACGAATTCAGACCACACTATCGGACGAAACAAAGGATCGACATCGTGCGAATATTTGAGTGTATTAACAATGTTAGCATTCACTGAACTTGAACTTGTTGGAACAGTCTCATTGAGATGCCCACTCGGAATTTAAATTTGAATATAAACTTGTTAGATTTGAAATCTGTTTGATATGTCAATTGAGCACCGAAAACCTCCAAAAATAGTTTGACTAGAACTGGGCTTAATTTGACTTGAATTGATTCAACTTTGGCGTCATTGTGTTCATGTCATAGAGCCTGTTAGTTTGACTATGAGTTTAGTAAAATTGAAATTTAAATATTCCTTACTTGAAAAATTACCCTGAAATTTGTGTCACATATCGACATTCATGCCTATGATGAAAATTTGTTGCTATTGCATCCTTTATAAATATAAAAATTTAAATTTATGTATTAAGCTCATAAAAAGTAAATACATAAAAATTGTATGATATGTAAGCATATCAACCTTCACTCTAACCATCAAGTTTCAGTATTATTCTCTTCTTATCCTCAACAATAACAACAAACCGATCAGATCACTGAAATAAAACATAAGAAATGATTAATAACTATAAAAAAGGTTTCAACTTTCGATATAATTTAAGTGCCGCAACAGAGAAGTTTGCAGCACTCCTCCATCCAATAACCCAAAACTACCAACAAGCCCTCATCCCCCTCTTCTTCTCGCTCTTCTTCCCCACTGCCCTAGCCNCTTTATAAATATAAAAATTTAAATTTATGTATTAAGCTCATAAAAAGTAAATACATAAAAATTGTATGATATATACGTAAATAACCAAATAAAAAGAAAAGAAAAAAAAGCATATCAACCTTCACTCTAACCATCAAGTTTCAGTATTATTCTCTTCTTATCCTCAACTATAACAACAAACCGATCAGATCACTGAAATAAAACATAAGAAATGATAAATAACTATAAAAAAGGTTTCAACTTTCGATATAGTTTAAGTGCCGCAACAGAGAAGTTTGCAGCAATACTCCATCCAATAACCCAAAACTACCAACAAGCCCTCATCCCCCTCTTCTTCTCACTCTTCTTCCCCATTGCCCTAGCTTGAGAATACAAAAATGTCCCAAAGATCGCCATAGCTGATCCCAGAGCATTCAAAGGCCTAACAGCATTCCCAAACACAATCACAGAGACAATAAACACCACCACCCTCTTCATCCCATCACCAACAGAGAAACTAACCCTGCTACCCTCATTCCATACCTGATACAAACCTTGGTTGCACACATGATAGAACAAACCAGAGAGCAGAACCCAAGCACAGAACAACTCCGGCGAACCAACCCCCACAATCGCCGCCCTGTAACCCTGCACCCATTGACTCCCCTCCACAACAAAAGCAACAGGGAAAACAAAAAACAGAGAGGCAACACAGATCCAGCCGTTGAGATTGATCCCATCGAC
>JXCR01119746.1:438783-448838 GCA_002079205.1 Phalaenopsis hybrid cultivar | reverse complement strand
AAATCATCAAATGAGTTAATTAATATTAGAAATTACCCATTTCCCGTTTTGATTAAGCCTAAATGTTCATTAAGGCCAAAATATCCAAAATTACAATTTTGCCCCTAAGGGTCTAAACTTTTATAATTTGTCAAATTAAAGTCAAATGACTTTGAGATTTTTTATATAACCTTACTGATAAGTTAATTAAGACATCAGAAGAGAATATGAATTTTCACAATTTAATTTAATTCATATAATTATTTTTATACAAAAATATGCATTTTCAAAGAAAATCCCAAAAGATGATCAGGACAATTCCTAATCACTTGAAATTTTTACGTAAGTTAGCCCTAGTTCAGAAAGTCATTCAGCCAAAATTTCATAATTTTCAGAATTTTTTATGATTTATTAAAATTAATTGAAGTTTTGGGAATTTTAATAAAAATAAAATATTTTATATGTTGAAAAATATGTTTTATATTTTTAGAAAATCTTTCTAAGGTTAGGAAACCTAGAGAAATTTATTTTGTATTTTTCTAATTTTTATTTGATTTTTTAAAATTATTTTGGTGAAAATTCTATTTTTAAGCCTTAAAAATCATTTTAAGGTTTANCCTTAAAAATCATTTTTAAGGTTTAAAAATAGATATCTTTTTTTTTAAACCTTGGAAAAATATTCCAATGATTTCTAAGTGTTTAGGAGNGGTTACTTTTAAAAATCAATTAAAATACTAAATGATCTCCAAATGACTTGAAATTTTTATGGTGAGTTCTCTAACTTTTGAACAACAGTGAAGAAGAAAAATCAAGTGATTTTAGTCTTTGTGTGCTCTAAATTAAATGTTTTAAGCAAATTAGCATTTGCTTAAAATAGGGATATTTTGATCCTAAAAAATCATGAAATTATTTCCTAAGATTACTCTGGCCATAGGAAACTTACATGAGTTTTTTTTAGAATTTTCTAAGTGACATAGTTTTCTATAATTATTTGAATAGAAAATGCATAAAAACTTAGAAAATTAAGATCTCTGTCTAGAGATCTCCTATGTCTTTAAAAAAAAGCTTAAATTGTTCACCTAGATAGAGGCTACGACATATAAAAATTTAGAGTCAAGGTGATAATTCAATATGAATGGAGAATTGAAAAACCCCTAACCCTAATTCATTTTTTAAAAATAATTTATGCATCAAATTAATGTGAAAATAATTCCACATGGTTATCCTCTGTTCACTGACCTGAGGGTATTTTTATTTTATTTTTATAAATTTTCTATGCAAAGATATGGATTTTTGAAGTTTATAATAATTTATACATCAAATTAATGTGAAAATAATTCCACATGAATCTCCTCTATTCACTGAGCAAGTTTTATGCATCAAATTAATGTGAAAATATATCCACATGGTTTTCCTCTGTTCACTGAGCAAGAAGATATTTTATTTTTGTGAATTTTCTACACAAAGATATGGATTTTTGAAGTTTAGGAACTATTTTTTGAATTTATTAAATATCCTATTTATTTATTCAAATCGCGGGCTGACTGGATCCTTAGATCCATTGAAAAGCCACGCGGCGCGCTCCTATTCGATGCCGCCTTCCGAGTCAGCTGCCACGCGTCCCGCTTTATCGCCCCGGATGATCATCCGACTCGATCTCCGCTGTTCATTTAATACACGCAAGAATGGACGGCATCCGTTCATTGTCCCCAATGCAATGAACCCGTGTCCGTCCACACTAAAACATTAAGATCTCGGCCTAAACTTAACCAAATCACTTTGGGTTTGATCCTATGGACTTGTCTAAGTGAGACAAATATATCTATACGGTTAAGAGGCCATGAAATCAAGCTTAAGTAAATGGAGAATCAAAATAAGCTCGGGAGAATGGGGAGTTTTATACCTTTGCTCTGAGAAGGTAAGCTTCGATCAGAGGTGATTGGTACGTTTGTTGGGGTCCAAGAAGGCTATGGATTGAGTTTCTGGCCTTGGTGTAAAAGCCTAAATATGAATTTGACCACAACCAAGGAGGCTATGGATTGAGTCCCTGGTCTTGGTGTGAAGCCTAAATATGAATTCAACCACAACCTAATTTGGGTGTTGGTCTAGAGCTATGGTGAGTTGTGTGGAAGGGGGATTTGATGGGGCTTTTGCTTCTTTCACTCTTGTGAAGGTGTAGGACCAATTTATTGGGAGTTTGGTGGTGTGTAGGTAGAAGGGGGATTTGATGGGGCTTTGGCTTCTTTCACTCTTGTGAAGGTGTAGAGCCAATTTAATTGGAGTTTGGTGCTGTGTAGGTTGGGGTTGGAACTTGTCCTGGTTTCGGGCAGGAATTCAAGCCCAAAATTGGATTGCCATGGTGGATTTGAGAGGGGGAAATGGATTGAAATGTACTGAGGGGCTCATAGAGAAGCTCTCTGAGGATTTTGGGAAGGCTTAGTGAAAATTTTTTACCACACCACTATTCATGGCCGTGGGGGTGGATTTTATAGAAAATGGCTATGTGGATGCTTAGCTAGCCAATTGAGAGCTTAGCTCTACTGCTTAGGTGTCAAGAAGAGCAGCTCTCAGCTCAATTTGGGCTAAGGTGGGCTCTTGGCATGGGATTGGGTTTTAGCCATTTGGGGGCTCACGGTTTTTGGATTTTAGCTTGGGTTAATGTGGCTAACCAAGGGTTGGATCATGGTTAAAGCTTATGATGCTTAGTAAAAATGGCACCATTGGGTATGGACATGTGTTTTGGCAAGTACCTTGATTTAACCTCTTTATTATCCCTTTTAAAATTTTTTCAAAAATTTACCAAGGGATAAATATGAAGCTTAACCATGGGTGGATGGCTGGCTTTAAAATCAACTCTAGAGTCTAGGATGAGTTAGGGTAAGGCTCATTTGACCATACCAAGCTCAATTGGTTTGGATTTGACCGTAAGTCCCAAAAAGGTGCATGTGACCAAATCTTGTGTTTGAACTAGGTTAGGCATGCCAATTGTCCCAATTAGATATGGAATTTTATGTTAGAGACCATGAGAACTTTCATGAAGGGAAAGTCATTTTGAGGTCAATTGGTTAATCAATTTGGTGGATTTTTGGTTTTAGACCCATTTGAAAAGCTTTTGAGGTCAATTGGTTAATCAATTTGGTGGATTTTTTATTTTTGACCCATTTTAAGCATGCTGGGCTAAGTTTGGGTCAAACTAGGGCTAGCCATGTGCTAAGCTCAAATTAATTGTTTTTTTTTATGTAAAGCATCATAATGAACAATTTTAATGAAGGAAGAAAATTGTTTTGAAGTTGATTTGGTGATCAATTTGAATGGGTTTTGATGAGTTTGGATTTAGACCTAAATTAAGCATGTAGGGCTAAACTTGGGTCAAACTTGGGCTAGCTTTGGGCTAAGTCCAAATTGATTATTGTATTTGATGTAAAACATCATGATGAACAACTTTCATTAAGGATAAAAGTTTTTTTGAAGTTGATTTGATGGTCAACTTGTATGGATTTTGATGGGTTTGGGTTTAGACCTAAATTAAGCCTTTAAGGGTCAAATTTGGGTCAAACTTGAGCTAGCTTTGGGCTAAGCTCAAATTTATTATTGTATTTGGTCATAAATGACATTATAAAGGATTTTCAACAAAAATTGGATGCCAGTTTAAAGTTTAAGGCATTCAATTGTTGAGATTTGGAAGTGTTAGCCAATTTTGGGGCTAATTGGGGTTTTGGTCAAAGATGGTCAAATTGACCAAATTGGACCATGGTATAGTTGGACAAAATTAAATTGGGAATATTTTGGATTTATTGGGATTTTTAGGAATTTTTGGATTTTTAGGCCATGGAGGGGCATTTTGGTAATTTGGCTTTGGATGTATTCAAAGTGTTTGGAATAAGTTTTGATCAATTTTGGGTATTTTGGCAAAATTTGACATGGAGGGGCATTTTGGTAATTTGGCCATTTTTTTGGAAATTTTTGTCAATTTTGGCAAATGTGGATATATTCAAAGTGTTTGGAATAATTTTGATCAATTTTAGGTATTTTGGCAAAAATTTGGGAATTTTGGCCAAATTTGGGTCCCAATGGCAGTTAGGTAATTTGGAGGTGTCTAGGGCAAAAGACCCAAGAAGAGCATTTCAAGTAGAATTGGATAAATATCCATTCTAAATGAACCATGGATCAATAAAATCCCCATTTTGGGCTCTCATGTATTGATCTTAGCCATGGTATTGTGAGGGTATTGTGAAGATATGGTAAGTGTATAGTGTACCTTAGCTCCAAATCAACACCCAGGGTCAATCCTAAGGCCAAGTAGTCCTATAGGAACTCTCCTTGAGTTCCCTCATAATGATCTTACCTACTAAGTGCTAGAGGTTAGGACCAATATCTGGAACTTCAAGTCAAGTAAAGAAAAGAGTTTTGAGTTTCTAATGGTGAGGGTACATTTTCTAGTTTTTTCTAAAACTAGTCAATAGGAAAGTCCTATGGCTGGACCTTCGCTACTAAAGAAGTTTCTGACCTCAACCAAAAGTGAGGTCAACAAATGGACCCCCAATAGATGGGGTGTGCTGGGCAAGCACACCGCACATATTGGTGTTGACCAATGAGATCAACAAGACCAATATAGATTTCTAAGTTATCAGACTTAGAAAGAAGTGCGAATTTGTGTATGCTATTTGTTTCCGTTGGGGATTTTTTTTTAATAGGGATCAACATGTAAGGGTTAACCTCAAAGTGATGATTCAAGATACGAATATTGTTATCAAAGGAGAGTCAAAAATTTGGAACTGACTTTCAATAGAAGAAATCAGAAATGTAGGACTGATCTTAAAGTAAGAATTGAAATTATTGGATCAATTCTTGAAGAATGTGAACTAATTTGATGTGAAAATTGAAATTATCGGATCAATTATGAATCAGAAGTATTGAACTGATTCGATGAGAAAATTGAAATTATCAGATCAATTTTTGAAAAGTTATGAATCAGAAATATCGAACTGATTTGATGAGAAAATTGAAGTTATCAGATCAATTATGAAAGTTATGAATCAGAAGTATTAAACTGATTCAATGAGAAAATTGAAATTATCAGATCAATTATGAAAGTTATGAATCAGAAATATCGAACTGATTCGATGAGAAAATTGAAATTATCGGATCAATTATGAAAGTTATAAATCAGAAGTATTAAACTGATTCAATCAGAAAATTGAAATTATCGGATCAATTATGAAAGTTATGAATCAGAAATATCGAATTGATTCGATGAGAAGATTGAAATTATCAGATCAATTTTTTTCTTAAACAGTAAATCAGAATTATGAGACTGATTTAAAATATCCTGTGTTTCAAAAAGCTTAATATGTAGAAATTTATGTTATTTTGAAAAAGATTTGCAAGATTTATTTGCAAGTATCATATATTGGTGATTCCATAGGGATATCACAAAAAAAACAGAATTATGTAAAAATGTGTGATTTTGTGGGGATGTAGACCTAACGAGGTCATACTGCACAAGCAAGGAATCTCAAAAAAAAAAAAAAAAATTGAGAAAACTTATTTGGCAAATTTAATTTGTTGTAAAATTTTGTTACTGATTCATACAGTCATTTTTACAATATATCATGTATATATCTCAAAAGATGAAAAGTACATCATGTTATTCGCATTACTAGTACATTCATGAGTACATAATATACAGTACAAAACAAACTGTCCTCATATCGCTGGCTGCATATTTGCATCTCTGTATATCTGCTAGTAGAAGATCTTCTTGCAAATTGTATTATGAGTTTCTAAACAAGCTGACCTTCTAGGTTGTTGTTTTAAGATAGCCTAGTGGTGGAACGAGTTTATAACTCATATGGCTGCAACTGTTCAAGGTCCATCTGGCTGAAATCCATAGGGGGTTTTATCGTCGTTCATTCTTCTGAAAGTTATTGACACTCGACGGTGTCGAACTTCCGGAATACAATGTTTTGCTATGTCAGCATCATTTCCTTTCAGAATCAGGACGGATCCTCTTGGTAACAAAATCTCAATAGATCCTTAGAATTCTCTTGGACCGATGATGTCTATATCTGTGCCAAATAGCATACTGCTTTCTGATATGAAAGAGACTGTACAGAACGGACAATCAAAGTCATGATGATCAATATGTGGAGGGATACAATCCCCTTCTTCATAAATGTTGATTATACAACTATTGGGGATACAATTTGATGGAATTATGCTTCATTGAACCAGTCGTGTAATCATCCATTTTATCGTGGGTGGCATTGGCTCCAACTGCTCATGTTGTAAAATTCCCGACAGATTTCCTTATCGATCTATTTTATAATTATAACAACAGCCGCATTGTATCGTGATACGACCCTTGCCTCTCATCCATTTTTTAGGCACTGAATATGTTCTTCCAAATAGCAACTCTGCTTTGCCTCTAATTTGGAGATCAAACACACAATCAAGTACCTCTCGTTGTTCCGTGAAAGAAAGGACTTCTGTGTATAATTCCAATCCTTCCAGAACATATTCTCCATCAATTATTTCAAAATATTCAAAAACGTTGCATTTAACGTTATGGATCTTTGCAAGCTCAACATTGCTTGGATATGCTGGATAATGTGTTTCATCATTTAAGCGATTATCAATAATCGGTTGCCATGTCAGTGGTGGTATTGCTCCCACTGGATTATACGCCTCAACTTGAGCTGGCTCATGATAGATATCCCATGGATAATATTGAATTGTATTTGCATCATCTATTGGCAGATCATCATATCTTATCAGTTCATTAGCTGATAAGTAATCATCATGATTACAATATTGTTCTAGATGCAGAACATTGCAACGTGGACATTCTACAAATGCTCCTGCAGACTGTCCTTGTTCAAGTGTTGTTGAATGACAAGTAGAACAAACCGAACTAGCATCGGAGTGAACCCATACTGGTGATGGTTTGGGAAGCTGTCTCGATTGTACTTCCTCTTCTGTCAATGGCAGACTATCAGAAGACTCCTTCATGTTGACATTACACATGTACCCCTCTGGGATTGCAAACAACTTTTCTTTTTCTTTCCTAGCTTTGGCCAAAGCTCTTTGTTTTTTCCGGTCGGCATTTCTTCACTGAGTTCTTCGCAACGAAGCGAAAGGTATTTTCTCTTCATCAGCAATTATCAAATGTCCTGCTGTAGTAGCCACCATGGAGGGCAGACGGCGGCTTGGCCCCTCCATTGGATCTTGTTCTTCAATGGCTTCTTTCTCTTTTGAGGAAGGGAGAATCCTGGTACTGAATTTAAGTAATGAGGGCAATCCCTATTTTTCTCGTTCTTTGACAGCATCCATTAGTGGATTTTCATATTCTATGTTAACATCATCAAATTTCATATCAAAGTCAATTATTCCACCTTGCGGTATCTCATCTTTGTTGAAAGCAAGGTTCAAACCATCTTTGAAAGCAAAAATCAGCCGCGATCCTGACATCTCCTCCTTAAATTAACAGGGAGACATCAGTGAGTTTGAATTGTTTATGAATCAGAACAAAACATAGTTCAATTAATATATATTTTATGTTGTTAATATATATGTAGAAAAGAACAGAAGTAATATGAGATACTAAAAATTTTCATTAATTTTTTATATTGATAAAAAAAAATTTATCTGATCATAGACTTCTCAGGCCATATAAATAACCCCAGAACTATCTGAAGTTCACAAAAAATTTTCATATGTACGCGACAAACTAACAGCGGCAAGAGTTGTCATGTTGCGTAATAGGCCTTCTGGTATCGTCCATTTATTGGAAGCATAGGCCTTTCTCCTTGAGAATTGATGAGTTGGTAAGCTCCTCCGGCGTAGACCTTCTCAATGAAAAATGGTCCTTCCCATGTTGGCTCAAATTTTCCACCTACCTTGCGACGTGCAAGAATAGGTATTTTGAGAACAAGGACTAGATCACCAATTTTAAATGTCCTTGGGCAGACCAATTTGTCATGAGCTCCTATCATCTTTGCTTGGTATAGCTCCAGATGTTGTTGTGCTTGTAGGCGCTCCCCTTCGATACTTTCAAGTTCTTCAAGTATGAGCTTTGCATTTTCTTCGGTTGTAAGNAATAGTTGGGTGTAGCACATTCGGTGGTTGGTGCAAGACCACTCCATGTATCTGACACTGATGACATTTTTTTGTTGTATTCATGCAGTCAGATATCATTGTTGGCCAATAATATCCGAGTCTTTTAATTTTCATTTTCATTTTTGGTCCCGACTGGTGAGCACTACACAATCCGGCATGTATTTCCTTGACAATATCTTGTGCCTCGGCTCTTTTCAAACACCGTAGCCACATTTGATCAAATGATTTCCTATAAAGAGCACCATTTATGAGAGCATATTACAAAGCTCTTTTTGTGGTTTGCCTCAGACTTATCCTCTGGCAGCTTTCCAGTATGCAAATATTCTATTAATGGCTTCCGCCAATATTCGTTGATATTTACAATCGCATTTATTGTGTCTTGTTCTTTTCCGAGTTTATGTAGGGTTTCTATGTCAATCTTGGATAGAACTTGTCTGCCCTGTACTGTGATTTCTATAGAATCTTCCGGGGGACATGCCAATTCTTTAGCGAGTTTTGCTAGAGCGTCGGCATGTGTATTATCTACCTTTATGTAGAGTTTCCATATCAATCTTGGATAGAACTTGTCTGCCCTGTAAGTGATTTCTATGGAATACTCCGGACATGCCAATTCTTTAGCGAGTTTTGCTAGAGCGTCGGCATGTGTATTATCTACCCGAGGAATCTGATAGAAAGTTACATTAGGAATCTGCTCTAGTAGTTTCATCATGTACTGGTAATATTCTGACAGTTTAGGCTTCAAAATTTTGTGTTGTCCAGCAGTTTGTTGAATGATAAGTTTGGAGTCACCGTAGATGGTAATATATTTTATATCCATTAAAATTGCCAACTCCAATCCTGCAATTAAAGCTTCGTATTTTGCTTCAGTATTTGTGCAAGGCTCTGTCAGGTGGTATGAGAATCTCAGCATACCCTTGTCTGGAGTGATGAAAATCAAACCAACTCCTGCTTTGCCTGGTATGATTGTGCCCGAGTCTTTGTCTTTTCTGGCTGAAGAAGCACCGTCGAAGTACATCTCCCAGTGTTGTGCACTGGAGGAATCTATTTATAGAATTTGTTCATCTGGTAATTCATCATTGAGTGGAGACTTAGCTGGTAACGGGTGTGCAGCAAGAAAGGCTGCTAGTATCTGTCCCTTGATAGCACGTAGAGGAATAAAAGTTATGTTGAATTGTAATAATATCATTTACCATCTTGCCAGACGTCCGGAGAGTGTTGTGTGTCATTAAATATTGCAACGGATTAATTTTCGAAATTAGAGTTACCTTATGAGAAAGCATGCAATGTCTGAGCTTTTGGACTGCAAAAATTAAAGCTAGACAATGCTTCTCAATTGGTGGATATCTTATCAGCTTCTGGACTGCAAAAATTAAAGCTAGACAATGCTTCTCAATTGGTGGATATCTTATTTCCAATATTGTAACGGGTTAATTTTTGAAATCAAAGTCACCTTGTGAGAAAGCATGTAATGTCTGAGCTTCTGGATTGCAAAAATTAAAGCTAGACAATGCTTCTCAATTGGTGGATATCTTATTAAGCTTTTGTACTGCAAAAATTAAAGCTAGACAATGCTTCTCAATTGGTGAATACTTATTTCCGTCGGTATTAGACGACGACTCAGGTAATATAATGCATTTTCTTTGCCCTCATTTTTTCGTCGCTTCTGGGCTGCAAAAATTAAAGCTAGACAATGCTTCTCAATTGGTGGATACCTTATTTCCATCGGTATTAGACGAGGACTCAGGTAGTATAGTGCATTTTCTTTGCCCTCATTGTTAACTTGGGCTAGTAAAGCTCCAAGTGAGTAATCTAAAGCCGCGGTATAAAGTATCAAAGGTCTCCCTGGGATAGGGGCTGCCAAAACAGGAGGTGTCATTAAATATTGTTTAACGCCCTCAAAAGCCTGCTGACATTTTTCTTCCCAAATAAATTTGGCATCCTTTTTAATTAATGTTGAG
>JXCR01119746.1:417591-438160 GCA_002079205.1 Phalaenopsis hybrid cultivar | reverse complement strand
TTTTGATGACCAAATCATCCACGTAACATTCTACTTGATTGTGAATGAGGTCATCAAAAATTCGTTGGTATGTTGCTGCAGCGTTCTTCAAACCAAACGACATTACCATATAGCAAAAAATTCCGATTGGTGTTCTGAAAGCTGTAAGTGAATCTTCAGGAGCCATCTTTATTTGGTTGTATCCTGATGATCCATCCATGAAAGAGAAGATTTTTTCTCAGAGACTGTGTAGCAGAAAATTCCGATTGGTGTTCTGAAAGCTGGAAGTGTTGTATCTTCAGGAGCGTTTGATTTGGTTGTATCCTGATGATCCGTCCATGAAAGAAAAGATTTCATGTGTTGAAGCAATATCGAGAAAATTCTAATTGGTGTTCTGAAAGCTGTAAGTGCTGTATCTTCAGGAGCCATCTTTATTTAATTACTGTGTAGCAGAAAATTTCGATTGGTGTTCTGAAGGCTGTAAGTGCTGTATCTTCAGGAGCCATCTTTATTTGGTTAATTTTGATTGGTGTTCTGAAAGCTGTAAGTGTTGTATCTTCAGGAGCCATCTTTATTTGGTTGTGCTGATTGGTGTTCTGAAAGCTGTAAGTGTTGTATCTTCAGGAGCCATCTTTATTTGGTTGTATTTGATGATCCATCCATGAAAGAGAAGATTTCATGTGTTGAAGCAATATCCACCATCATTTCCGATATTCCATCCATGAAGGAAAAGATTTCATGTGTTGAAGCAATATCCACCATCATTTCTGGTATTGATAATGGAAACTCATCTTTCGGACATGCTTTATTTAAGTATCTGAAGTCGACACAATCTGTCTGTTTTTCTTTTTAACTGGAACAATATTAGCTATCCATGTGGGATATTGTTCTTCTTGTATGAAATTAGCATTTATCAACTTCTTTACCTCGANATTTAATTTAATTCATATAATTATTTTTATGCAAAAATATGCATTTTCAAAGAAAATTTTAAAAGATGATCAGAACAATTTCTAATCACTTAAAATTTTTATGTAAGCTAGCCTTAGACCAGAAAGTCATTTGGCCAAAATTTCATAATTTTATGAATTTTCTATGATTTATTAAAATTAATTGAAGTTTTAGGAATTTTAATAAAATTAAAATATTTTATATGCTGAAAAATATGTTTTATATTTTTGGAAAATCTTTCTGAGGTCAGGAAACCTAGAAAAATTTATTTTGTATTTTTCTGATTTTCATTTGATTTTTTAAAATTATTTTGGTGAAAATTCTATTTTTAAGCATTAAAAATCATTTTTAAGGTTTAAAAATAGATATCTTTATTTTTAAACCTTGGAAAAATATTCCAATGATTCCTAAGTGTTTAGAAAATAATTTTGGAACATTTCCATTAGTTTAATATTTTATGATTTTTTTATTATTTTTAATTATTAAAAATAATTAAAAATAACCTAAAAATCAAGTTTTTATTTTAAATTTATTTTTATTTTTATTAAATTCCCCTAATATCAGAGAACTCAAAAAGCTGAGTTTCATAATTTTTGGAGTTATATTTTGATTTTTAAAAATCATTTAAATTTTAAATTTGAAGGTTACTTTTAAAAATCAATTAAAATACTAAATGATCTTCAAATGACTTGAAATTTTTATGGTGAATTTTCTGACTTATGAACCACAATAGAGAATAAAAATCAAGTGATTTTAGTCTTTGTGTACTCTAAATTAAATGTTTTAAGCAAATTAGGGTTTGCTTAAAACAGGGATATTTTGATCTTAAACAATTATGAAATTATTTCCTAAGACTACTCTAGCCATAAGAAACTTACATGATTTGTTTTTAGAATTTTCTAAGTCACATACAATTTACTATAATTATTTGAATAGAAAATGCATAAGAACTTAGAAAATTAAGATCTCCCTCTAGAGATCTCCTAGGTCTTTGGAAAAATACTTAAATTGTTCACCTAGACAGATGCTACAACATATAAAAATTTAGAGTCAATGTGATAATTCAATATGAATGGAGAATTGAAAAACCCTAACCCTAATTCATTTTTTAAAAATAATTTATGCATCAAATTAATGTAAAAATAATTCCACATGGTTCTCCTCTGTTCACTGAGCAAGAAGATATTTTTATTTTATTTTTATGAATTTTTTACACAAAGATATGGATTTTTGAAGTTTAGAAGCTATTTTCTGAATTTATTAAATATCCTATTTATTTATTCAAACCGNAATTTGGGTGTTGGTCTAGAGCTATGATAGAGGCTCTGTAGAAGGGGGATTTGATGGGGCTTTGGCTTCTTTCACTCTTGTGAAGGTGTAGAGCCAATTTAATTGGAGTTTGGTGTTGTGTAGGTTGGGATTGGAACTTGTCCTGGTTTCGGGCAGGAATTCAAGTCCAAAATTGGATTGCCATGGTGAATTTGAGAGGGGGAAATGGATTGAAATGTACTGAGGGGCTCTTAGAGATGCTCACTGAGGATTTTAGGAAGGCTTAGTGAAAATTTTTTACCACACCACTATTCATGGATGAGGGAGTGGATTTTATAGAAAATGGCTATGGGGATGCTTAGCTGGCCAATTGAGAGCTTAGCTCTACTGCTTAGGTGTCAAGAAGAGAAGCTCTCAGCTCAATTTGGGCTGAGGTGGCCTCTTGGCATGGGTTTGGGTATTAGCCATGTGGGGGCTCATGGTTTTTGGATTTTAGCTTGGGTTAAGGTGGCTAACCAAGGTTGGATTTTGGTTAAAGCTTATGATGCTCAGTAGAAATGACCCATAGGGTTTGGACATGTGGTATGGCAAGTACATTGATTTAACCTTCTTATTATCTCTTTTAAGCAATTTTTCCCTAGATATGGACATGTGGTTTGGGCAAGTACATAAATTTAACCTCCTTTATTATTCCTTTTAAAAATTTTTCAAAAAATTTACCCATGGGATAAATATGAAGCTTAACCATGGGTGTATGGCTGGATTTAAACTCAACCCTAGAGTCTAATATAAGTTAGGTTAAGGCTCATTTGACCATACCAAGCTCAATTGGTTTGGATTTGACCATAAGTCCCAAAAAGGTGCATGTGACCAAATATTGTGTTTAAACTAGGTTATGCATTCCAATTTGGCCCAATTAAATATGTCATGTGACCAAATCTTGTGTTTGGGCTAGGTTAGGCATGTCAATTGGCCCAAATAACTATGGTGATGGCCAAATCTTGTGTTTGGACTAGGTTAGACATGTCAATTGGCCCAATTAAATATGGCATTTTGACCAAATCTTGAGTTTGGGCTAGGTTAATCATGCCAATTGGTCCAATTAAATATGGAATTTAGACCAAATCTTGTGTTGGGGCTAGGTTAGGCATGCCAATTAGCCCAATTAAATATGGCATTTGGTGTTGTGTTTGGGCTAGGTTAGGCATGTCAATTAGCCCAATTAAATATGGCATTTGGTGTAGATCTTGTGTTTGGGCTAGGTTAGGCATGCCAATTGGTCCAATTAAATATGGAATTTGGTGTAGGAGCATGAGGAACAACTTTCATGAAGGGTGAAAGTCATTTTGAGGTCAATTGGTTAATCAATTTGTATGAGGAATAACTTTCACGAAGGGTGAAAGTCATTTTGAGGTCAATTGGTTAATCAATTTGAAGATTTTTGATTTTTGACCCATTTTAAGCATATTGGGCTAAGTTTGGGTCAAACTTGAGCTAGATTTGGTTTTTGACCCATTTTAAGCATATTGGGCTAAGTTTGGGTCAAACTTGGGCTAGCTTTTGGTTTTGGACCCATTTTAAGCATGTTGGGCTAAGTTTGGGTCAAACTTGGGCTAGCCTTGTTTGATTTTTGACCCATTTTAAGCATGTTGGGCTAAGTTTGGGTCAAACTTGGGCTAGCCATAGAACTTTCATGAAGGGTGAAAGTCATTTTGAGGTCAATTGGTTAATCAATGTGGTGAATTTTTAAACTTTCATGAAGGGTGAAAATCATTTTGAAGTCAATTGGTTAATCAATTTGGTGGATTTTTGATTTTTGACCCATTTTAAGCATGTTGGGCTAAGTTTGGGTCAAACTTGGGCTAGCCATGGTCTAAGCTCAAATTGATTGATGAAGAGTGAAAGTCATTTTGAGGTCAATTGGTTAATCAATTTGGTGGATTTTTGATTTTCTTTTAAGCATATTGGGCTAAGTTTGGGTCAAACTTGAGCTAGCCATGGGCTAAGTCCAAATTGATTTTTAAGCATATTGGGCTAAGTTTGGGTCAAACTTGAGCTAGCTTTGGGCTAAGCTCAAATTGGTTTAAGCATGTTGGGCTAAGTTTGGGTCAAACTTGGGCTAGCCATGGGCTAAGTCCAAATTGACAAGCATATTGGGCTAAGCTTGGGTCAAACTTGGGCTAGCCATGGGCTAAGCTCAAATTGATTAGAGCATATTGGGCTAAGTTTGGGTCAAACTTGGGCTAGCCATGGGCTAAGCTCAAATTAATTATTGCATGTTGGGCTAAGTTTGGGTCAAACTTGGGCTAGCCATGGGCTAAGCTCAAATTAATTGTTTTTTTTTATGTNCTTAGCTCCAAATCAACACCTAGGGTCAATCCTAAGGCCAAGTAGTCCTATAGGAACTCTCCTTGAGTTTCCTCATAAAGATCTTACCTACTAAGTGCTAGAGGTTAGGACCAATATGTGGAATTTCAAGTTGAGTAAAAAGAAGAGTTTTGAATTTCTAATGGTGGGGTACCTCTTCAAATTTTCTAAGACTAGTCAATAGGAAAGTAGACTTGAGTTCCCTCATAATGATCTTACCTACTAAGTGCTAGAGGTTATGACCAATATGTGGCAGTTCAAGTCGAGTAAAGAAAAGAGTTTTGAGTTTCTAATGGTGAGGGTACCTTTTCTAGTTTTTTCTAAGACTAGTCAATAGGAAAGTCCTGTGGCTAGACCTAGGCTACTAAAGAAGTTTCTAGACCTCAACCAAAAGTGAGGTCAACAGGCGCTTAGGTGCCAGTGCACAAATTTTGATTTTTTTGATTTAAGTGAAGTGCACTCTTAGCCTAAGTCAACCAACCCTACATGGTCTCATAACCATATAATAACTATTTTCTTCCCTTTTAACTCTCCTTTTACTCAAGATTCACCAATCTTAACTAATTCTATTCAATGCAAAATAACCCAAAATTTCACAGAAAAAACACTTATATTCATTCGCAAATAATTACAAATATTTTTAATACATAGATTCTCAATCCAAATAGTCTTGGATGAGAAAATTCCTAAACACAAACATTAGACAATCATCCATTAATAACATACTTAACATTAGCAAACAAACACTAAACCATGAACTTAATTCCAATCACCATTTGGTGGAACGAATCCTAGCCTATCATTAGTCTTTCCTTTAGCATTTGGAATGTAAATTTGATAAAATGGACGGTGGTTAATAACTCTTGTTGAATCTTCTTCAATCCATTTATTCTTCAAATACATAGCCTTGTCCACTTCTTCTATAAAACTGGTACGGCTAAACTGCATCTTAAGTTGCCATTCCATGTGATCCATATGTGTGTTAACTTCCATCACTTTAGCTTCAATTAAAGGCATGTCAGCCTCAATTTTAGTGATTTTCTCTATTATCCCTTTGATACTAACGACTAGGAAACTGTTGTTTAACTCTTGCGCACTCTGACTAACAAACTTCTTTCTCATTGCCTCCTCCTTTTTTTTCAAATCACTCTTCCAAGATGACATCTTTCTACAACTCTCTTTTCGCACTTAAGATTTAGGGTTAGAATTGAATTGTGGTAAAAATTCTTACATAACCCTTCTATTTATACGCTCCAAAGTTTTTTATAACCCCTAGGCATGTCCTAAAATTGTTCTCCCATGTTAAATCCAACAAAATCACAGTTAAAACTTCTAAAAGCCAAAATTCACACATGTTTTTTAACTGTCGTGCTTAAGCGTCAGATATTGGTGCTTAAGCACTAGTGCTCAATTTAGCGCAGGTCAACTTAACATCCAAATACACATTCTAACATGTTTAAGTCATCTTTTAAGGTCTTAGAATAATCACTAACTCATTATATAATCAAAATACTACCAAAATTTTCTAAATTAAACACAACAACATAACAATAAAAACACACACACAGATAATTATGGGTCACCTCCAATAGAGCGCTTGGTTTAACTTCGTCAGCCCAACGTAACAAGTGTTTATTTTGGTTGACCCAACATCATAAAATCACTTAATTTAAGTTAGTCACCTAAGAAGTAGGATTTCAGCCTATGACCTTTCACTTTAAAATTTTTTTTAGTTTTAGGATCTTTGATATCCATAGCTTCATAGGGATAAACTTTCATCACAACAAATGGGCCATCCACGTGTACTTAAGTTTGCCTGGAAATAGTCTTAATCTTGCATTATAAAGAAAAACTTGTTACCCCGGCTGAAAATTTTTAGTAAGAATCCTCCGATCATGTCACATCTTCATCTTTTCTTTATAAATCTTAGCACTTTTGTGATATTCATTCCTTATCTCTTCAAGCTCATACAATTACAATAGCCTTTTTTCACCAGCATCCTTTAAGTTGTAATTAAATTCTTTAATAACCAATATGCTTTATGCTCAAGTTCCACTGGTAAGTGAAAAGTTTTCGCAAATATTAACTTATGTAGGGACATTGCTATAAGAGTTTTGTATGCAGCCCTATAAGCCCACAAAGCATATCAAGTTTGACTGACCAATCCATTTTGGTTGGATTTACAGATTTTTCCAATTTTCTTTTTATTTCAAAATTAGATAATTCAGTCAAACCACTTGTATGAGGATGATAAGCAGTAGCTATTCTATGGTTAATATGATATTTCTTTAATAACTTCTTCATTATTGTATTTCTGAAATGACATCCCCAGTCAGTTATGATTTTTCTCGGCATCCCAAATCTATAAAATATATTTGTTCTTAAAAGCTTTTCAACACTTTCAGCACCACATTGAGGTAAAGCAAAAACTTTTATCCATTTGGATACATAATCTACTGCTAACAATATATATAAATTCCCGAAAGATGGTATAAATCATCCTTTGAAATATAATCCCCAAACATCAATTATCTCAACTTCTAACACATAATTGAGGGGCATGTCATTCCTCCTAGAAATATTGCCCGCTCATTGATATTGATCACAAGTTCTAATATAAGTGTTAACATCTCTAAAGATTGTAGTCCAAGAAAATCCAGATTCCAAAATTTTGTATGTTGTTTTATCAGCACCAAAATGTCCCTCAAAATCAGAATTATGACATTTTTGGATAATTTCATAAGTTTCTTCTAAAGACACACATCTTCGAACAATTAGATCATTTCCTTGTTCATATAAAAATAGGTCATCCCAAAAATAAGTCTTAGCTTCATATAAAAATTTCATCTTTTGTTGGTATGTCATTTATTATAGCATAATTGTACTAACAATGAAATTTACAATATCGGCATACCATGGAACACCCTACTCATTAACATTGAACAATTCTTCATCTAGAAAATGTTCATTAATCTCTTTTTTAAAATAGAATGGTTTCACTAATTCAAGCCAGAACAAATGATCAACAATTTGATTCTCAGCTCCCTTCCTATCTACTATCACAAAATCAAATTATTACAAAAGATGAATCCATCTTAAAAGTCTCTGTTTTACATCTTTTTTTTCATTAAATACTTAATAGCAGAATGGTTTGTATGCACAGTACATTTAGTTCCAATTAAGTATGATCTAAATTTATCAAAAGCATATACTACTGCTAATATCTCTTTCTCAGTTGTGGGTATAATTAATTTGAGCTTCATTAAGAGTTATACTAGCATAGAAGATAATTCTGAAAATCCTATCATGTTTTAGTCCTAAAACAACTCCAATAGCATAATTACTAGCATAACACATTAGTTCAAAAGGGTTTTCCCAATCTGGTGAAATAATAATTGATGTAGTGACTAATTTTTTTTTAATAATTCAAAAGCTTTTGAGCACTCTTTGTCAAAATTAAAAATTACGTCTTTTTCAAGTAAATGACATAAAAGCTTAGCAATTTTTTAAAACTCTTTAATAAACCGCCGCTAGAATCCAACATGTTTTAAAAAACTCCAAATTTCCTTCACACTTGTTGGTTAAGTTAAATTAGCGATCACTTGAATTTTTGCATGATCTACTTTCAAACCATTTTCTAAAATTTGATGTCCCAAAAATATTATTCCTGCTACCATAAATTGGCATTTTTCCCAGTTAAGGACTAAATTTGTTTCTTCGCGACGCTTAAGAACTCTTAAAAAATGTTCTAAACATGATTCAAATGAAGTTCCAAACACTGAAAAATCATCTATAAAACCTCAATCCCTTTTTCAATTAAATTAATAAAAGTAGCCAGCATTCATCTTTGAAATATAGCAGGTGCACTACATAAACCAAAGGTCATTCTTCTAAAAGCAAATGTAACATAAGGACTGGTAAAAGTTATTTTCTCTTGATCCTTAGGAGCAATTTGTATTTAGTGAAAACCAGTATCCATCCAGAAAACAAAAGTATTTATGCCCAGCTAGTCTATCCAACATTTGATCTAGAAAGGGTAGTGAAAGAAGATCTTTTCTAGTGGCGAGATATTGGTTATCACTACCCAGCTGGGTTTGCATTTCTCTTCCGAATGAATTCTATGCATACAACTGGAAGGACTAATTTCTTTTATATCAGTAATTGTCAATCCAAAAGCTTTCTTATAACTCTTTAAAGTTTTCATCAAACTCTCTTTTTCTCCTGTAGTTAATTTTGAGGAAATTATAATAGGTAATGTTGAGGAATCACCTAAGAAGGCATACTTCAATTATTCAAGAAGTAACTTAACTCAAGCTCAGGAAGTTTTGCAATTGATGGACAAAAAGATTTATCTTTTTTCAATCATGTCCAAATCATCAAAACTTTCTCAAACATAATTTGAATCTTTCTTATATAAATCTTCATCCAATTCCTCTTCTTGCTTGTGTTCTAACTCTTTCATTTCAGTTTTCTCTTCATAAGTTGCTTTAAATGGCATTGACTTGAATATCTTATCACATCCATTCTATAGCATTCATCATATTTACCTTTTGTAGGTTATTTCATTTATTTAAAAATATTAAATGTAATTGTTTGATCAGTGACGTGCATATCTAATTCTCCTTTTTGCACATCTATCATTGCTCTTCCTGTCGCTAGGAAAGGTCTCTCCAAAATGATAGTTATCTCCTTATCTTCTTGTTGACCTCATTTTTGGTTGAGGTTTAGTTTTCCATTATTAGTAGCCTAGGATCTAGCCATAGGACTTTCTTATTGACAATTCCTAGAAAACTAGAAAGGAACCCTCACCATTAGAAATTTTAAACACCTCTTTGCTCAACTTGAAGTTTCACATATTGGTCCCAACCTCTAGCACTTAGTAGGTGGGGCTAGTATAAGGGAGGTCAAGATGAGTTCCCATAGAAGTGATTGACCTTAGGGTTGATTTTGGGTGTTGTTCTGGAGCTTGTTCACTCACTACACTCACTATCAAATATAATCACTCACAACCCTAAACCCAAAATTATTGACTTTGATCCCTTGATCTCTTGGGAGACTCATGTAGATGGTCCCCTAAACCCACTAGCCCTAGGCTAAGGTTTAGCTAAGACCAGTACATAGAGGACCTAAATGGGGATTCCATTGGTCCATAGCTCATATATGATGGTTGACACCCCGATTCTACTAAAAATATTCAATTTGACTTTTTACCTCCAAACCTACCCAAATTACCTAAATACCCCCAAATCCTAAATTTGGCCAAAAATCCAAATTTCACCCAAAAATACCCAAGTTTTTTTCAAAAATCATTTCAAAATACCCAAATTACTTAAAACCAAAAAAATCCAAATTTACCAAAATACCCCAAAAATTGCCAAAATTACAAAAATACCCTTGGCACCCCAAACTTTTCCGAAACCTCCAAAATCACTCCAAATGTTTCCAAAACCAATTTGGACCCTCCAATTGAATTCAAGTTTGCCAGTTTGACCATTTTGACCAAAATCCCTATATTGCCTTTAAGGGCCTAATTTCCCCAAATTCACCTTAAATGTCAATTAATTTGGTTCAAATTTCCATCAATTTCAATTCTAAACTCAAATTAACCTTTCATATGACCAATATAAACAAATACAAGCCTAATTGACTTATTCTTTCAGCTCAATTTTGATCCAATTCAAAACCCCCATTTTGGCCCTACGACTTAATCCCACCAAATTGAACCCCATAGCCTTCTCAATTTGCCCCAATTTGAATCATAAACTCTTCATAGCAATCATACACATCAAATTTAACTTTAAATTGGCCTTGGTGAAGCCTCAATTTCATTTAATTTTAATACAAATCCAAATATCCCCAAATTGGCTATCTCCAAATTCCACAAAATTGAATGCCTTAACCCTAAAATTGACACCCAATTTATATTGAAAACTCTTTATGAAATTCCTATAGACCATTTTCAATAATAAATTTGAACCTCGCCCAACCTTAGCCCAATCTAGACCCAAGTTTATTCCAACATGCCCAAATTGACCAAAAGCCCAAAATCCTTCAAATTGAGCTTCCAATTGAACTCAAAATCATTTCAATCCTTCACAAAAAATCCGCATAACAATCATCTACACAATATTGATCAGTTAATTAGGCTAAAATTCATGGCTAGCCTAACTCAAACCGAACTTTAAGTCATTTGGACCCAAATTGGACCCATTCACCAAAATTGACTTAGCCATGCCTAAGCCACCAAATTGATGACACCACAGCCACTAAGCACACCCGATAGACCAGGCTAAACCCACTAAAACCAGCTAAAATGAGCTATGGACCAATGTTCCCTTGATTTAAGGGATTTCACCACATTTCTTGCCTAAACTCAAATATCTCCTTCATCATTGCTTACCCTTAAGGGTTAGCAATCATTAAGAACCCCCTGACCTCCCTGAGCCAAGAAGTGACTGAACCTGGCCAGCCATGTCCTTAGCCACCAGAAACAGCCAGCCCAAGGGAGTCCCAAGTGGCCAAAACCCAAAATTGAACCTCCCTGACTTAGCTAACTCCCATTGGCCATTAGAGCCTTTCTTCCCTCCCCCTCAACAAGCTTTAGCACCCAACTTCAAGCCCTGAGCTCCACCAGGAAGCCATGGCTTTAAATGGAGCTCTCCATGGCTAAAGAAGTATTGCTTGAAACCATAATGAAACTCTGTCAAAATCTCACCAAAACTTCTCCAAACCACCCCAAGTGCAATCCCCTTGCTCTCAGCCACTGATAGCCACCCCACAGAGCCAATTTCTTCACTGAAATTTGCCCCAAAACCAGAATAGATCTCTCCACACCTCCATAGTGAACCAAACTTCAATAAATTGTGCACACACCATCCCCACAGTGAAAGAAGTTGATTCCCAACAAAAGCCCCATCTCAAACAGCCTCTAGCCTAGCTCTAGATTAACACCTGAAATAGAGCTTGATCGAATTCATGCTTAGACCATTCACTAAGGCTTGTTACTACATCTAAGGGTTTTTTGGGACCAATCAAAGCTACCACAAAAATCTGATTGAGGCCTCCCCTCTCAGACAAAGGTATTGAACTCCAACCCTAAACCGAGCTTGTTTCAACCCTCCATATGTATTTAATGTCTTTCATACCGTATAAACCATATAAATTTGTTTGTCGTGAGTAGATGAAGGTTTAGGAACAAACCCCACACAATTTGGTTGAGTCTAGGCTAAGATCTTAAGGTTTTAGTGTGGACGGCTCATGGGTTAGGTCACTTGGGGACGATAACGGAGAGCCGTCTGATCGCTCATGTATCCAATCGATGGAGGAGATCAAGCCAGACATATCCATGGTGCATAAAGTGCGGTTTGTGTGGTAGCTGAGGGGGATGGCGACGTCAAATGGTGAAGCGCCGCGTGTTCTTTTGGAGCTGCCTAATATCTAGTCAGTGTCACATGAATAAGTAGAAAATTAGAGATTTTTGAATTATTTTAAATGTCTAAACTTCAAAAATCCATATCATTCCTTAAAAAAATTAAAAAAATAAAAGAAAAATATTCTCTTGCTCAGTGAATAGAGGAAAACAATGTAGATTAAAAATAAAAATTATTTTCTCACTCCCTGATTTTTAATTAATTAAATACACTCTGTGGTATTTTAATTCTCCATGGCTTAAAACATTTTACCATGGCTTGAAATTTTGAGGGTTTGTTCCTCATGACGGGGGCCATGTCTTCTGATTTTTCCAAGGTCAGAGGGAACCTCTATGCTTATAACCCTAATTTTCAAGCTAAGGTGACCATTTTGGCTTATTTTAATTATATAAACCAAAATACCACTTTAAAATTATGAGAAAAATTTTAATAGGTTTCTTGTGAAAACAGAAATCTAGGAAAAATATTGTGATGCTTTGAATTATTTTGTGAATTTTTATACTTAATTAAATGTAAAAACCTTGTATTAATTTGTGTAAATTAAATAAATATAGAAAATTAACAAAAATCAATTCCACATTATTCATAAAAATCATGTCCACCCACTGTAAAAATATCAAAATTATTTGACTTAGACTAGGCTCTAAAATGGATTTCTCTAGGAAACCTTGTTTTTTTGTATAAAAATAATTATATTAAATTCAAAAATGCTTTANTGAAGCGCAGAAAGTCAATATCAAATCAGTCACATAATATGGTTACTATCTATTATCCTGGATTGTCAATCAAAGGGAGAAAAAGACATCTTAGTGCTACTCATGATATTAAACAATGAAAATATAACTTCATTCATTAAATCCAAATAAATATGAGAGTTTAAAAAAGAAAAACTAAATAGAAGACAATCACTGATCCCAAGAATTGCTAACCACCAGACTTGCTCCTTTGCACAAGAATATCCACTTGGAACCACTCACATTACAAGAAAATCTTCTCACAAAGTCTCCCTAATACTTTTCTCTGGATACCCTTCAAACTTTCCTCCACTCTCCACCACGCTTGGGCCACTCTAATGACACTAAGGGCTGCTCATTATATTGATTCTGCCGAATTTAAGTAGTTCTCCAAACCACGTAGACAAGAAACCAAACTAAATCCCATATGTCAGTTTGCCAGCGTCGGGTTTCCTCCTTGAGCGTCAAGTTTCTAGTCACTCAGGCTAGCAAGTGAACACATGATTAATNTCATTATATTGATTCTGCCGAATTTAAGTAGTTCTCCAAACCACGTAGACAAGAAACCAAACTAAATCCCATTTGTCAGTTTGCCAGCGTCAGGATTCCTCCTTGAGCGCCAAGTTTCTAGTCACTCAGGCTAGCATGTGAACACATGATGAAAGGTTGGCGTTGGGTTTCCTATATGGGCATCAGGTTGCCCATAGCCTAGCAGGCGCTGGGTTTTTGTGTGCAGCGGGCACTGAGTTTTTAACTTTCTCTATTCTAAGCATGTGCATGTTCAAGAGCTGGATCACTAGGTCGAAGGCCTAGTTTTTTTTTTCTTTGTTTTTACCTAGTCCAAGGATATATGTCAAGCAATAGATCTCAACTTCAGGCATCGTGCTACCAGACAACTTAGGTGCTTTTTGCTCCAAATGCTTCACTTTTAACTTGAAATCCTACACTTTGCAAAAACATGCAAAAATACCCTGAAAAGCATAAAAAATGGTAGAAATAACCAGAAAAATATAGAAAAAATATATAAAAACAAGACCAAACATTTCTTACACATCATTCACCCTTCGCCTAACTTCTCTCTCTCTCTCCCTCATTATAGATCCAAGAAAAATTCCAATGATCAATCCACCGCATTTTATCAGCATCAAAATGATTCCAGCTGGTCAACCTTGATTGACTTGCTTTAGAACTTAGATGAATGTACTGTAAATGGCATGTTCGGAACAAGATGCTGAACACCATAAAACAATATAAAAATTTTTTAATAAAAAAAAAATTGTAGGAAAGATAAAAGAATTCTGTACAAACCTGTTTAAGAAGAATCTCATTTTTTTATCTAATAAAAAAACTGGATTATTTTATAATTCAGAAAGTTTATAAAGAAGCAATAGGTAAATAAAGAAAAAAGCCAACCAACCGGATATACAAAGTTTAACAGTCATAACAGCATCCTGCCTCCACCAATGCTCCCAGTCCAAAGAAATTAGGGTTGCAAAATGCTTCATAACCATTCCAAAATTTGCCAAACTCGCCAAATAATTCAACAAGAAATAATAGCATGCTTCCTTATAAGGAGACTGTGCAATAAGAAAATGTTGATATTCATCTCTCGAGCATACCATCNTGGATTATTTTATAATTCAGAAAGTTTATAAAGAAGCAATAGGTAAATAAAGAAAAAAGCCAACCAACCGGACTTGTTGGTTAAGTTAAATTAGCGATCACTTGAATTTTTTCATGATCTAATTTCATACCATTTTCTAAAATTTCATGTCCCAAAACTATTATTCCTGCTACCATAAATTGGCATTTTTCCCAGTTAAGGACTAAATTTGTTTCTTCACGACGTTTAAGAACTTTTGAAAAATGTTTTAAACATGATTCAAATGAAGTTCCAAACAATGAAAAATCATCTATAAAACCTCAATCCCTTTTTCAATTAAATCAATAAAAGTAGTCATCATTCATCTTTGAAATGTAGCTGGTGCACTACATAAACCAAAGGTCATTCTTCTAAAAGCAAATGTAACATAAGGACTGGTAAAAGTTATTTTCTCTTCATCCTTAGGAGCAATTTGTATTTAGTGATTACCAATATCCATCCAAAAAACAAAAGTATTTATGCCCAGCTAGTCTATCCAACATTTGATCTAGAAAGGAAAGTGAAAAATGATCTTTTCTAGTGGCAAGATATTGGTTATCACTACCCAGCTGGGTTTGCATTTCTCTTCTGAATGAATTCTATGCATACAAATTGAAGGACTAATTTATTTTATATCAGTAATTGTCAATCCAAAAGCTTTCTTATAACTCTTTAAAGTTTTCATCAAACTCTCTTATTCTCTTGTAGTTAATTTTGAGGAAATTATAATAGGTAATGTTGAGGAATCACATAAGAAGGCATACTTTAATTATTTAGGAAGTAACTTAACTCAAACTCAGGAGGTTTTTAAATTGATGGACAAAAAGATTTATCTTTTTCAGTCATGTCCAAAACTTTAAAACTTTCTCGAACATAATTTGAATCTTTCTTATATAAATCTTCATATTGATCCAATTCCTCTTCTTGCTTGTGTTCCAACTCTTTCATTTCAGTTTTCTCTTCGTAAGTTGCTTTAAATGGCATTCACTTGAATATCTTATTACATCTATTCTATAACATTTGTCATATTTACCTTTTATAGGGTATTTCATTTATTTGAAAATATTAAATGTAATTATTTGATCATTGACGCGCATATCTAATTCCCCTTTCTGCACATCTATCATTGCTCTTTCTGTCGCTAGGAAAGGTCTCTCCAAAATGATAGTTATCTCCTTATCTTCTTGTTGACCTCATTTTAGGTTGAGGTTTAGTTTTCCATTATTAATAGCCTAGGATCTACCAATAGGACTTTCTTATTGATAATTCCTAGAAAACTAGAAAGGAACCTTCACCATCAGAAATTTTAAACACCTCTTTGCTCAACTTGAAGTTTCACATATTGGTCCCAACCTCTAGCACATAGTAGGTGGGGCCAGTATAAGGGAGCTCAAGATGAGTTCCCATAGGAGTGATTGACCTTAGGGTTGACTTTGGATGTTGTTCTGTAGCTTGATCACTCACTACACTCACTATCACATATAATCACTCACAACCCTAAACCCAAAATTGTTGACTTTGATCCCTTGATCTTTTGGGAGACTCATGTAGATGGTCCCCTAAACCCACTAGCCCGAGGCTAAGGTTTAGCTAAGACCAGTACATATAGGTCCCAAATGGGGATTCCATTGGTCCATAGCTCATATATGGTGGTTGACACCCCGATTCTACCAAAAATATTCAATTTGACTTTTTATCTCCAAATCCACCCAAATTACCTAAATACCCCCAAATCCTAAATTTGGCCAAAAATCCCAATTTCACCCAAAAATACCCAAGTTTTTTCAAAAATCATTTCAAATCATTTCAAAATAACCAAATTACCCAAAACCAAAAAAAATCTAAATTTACCAAAATACCCCAATTGCCAAAATTACAAAAATACCCTTGGCACCCCAAACTTTTCCAAAACCTCCAAAATCACTACAAATGTTTCCAAAACCAATTTGGACCCTCCAATTGAACCCAAGTTTGCCAGTTTGACAATTTTGACCAAAATCCCTATATTGCCTTTAAGGGCCTAATTTCCCCAAATTCACCTTAAATGTTCATTAATTTGGTTCAAATTTCCATCAATTTCAATTCTAAACTCAAATTAACCTTTCATATGAGCAATATAAACAAATACAAGCCTAATTGACTTATTCTTTGAGCTCAATTTTGATCCAATTCAAAACCCCAATTTTGGCTCTATGACTTAATCCCACCAAATTGAACCCCATAGCCTTCTCAATTTGCCCCAATTTGAATCCTACATCCTTCATAACAATCATACACATCAAATTTAACTTTAAATTGGCCTTGGTGAAACCTCAATTTCATTTAATTTTAATACAAATCCAAAAATCCCCAAATTTACCCCAAATTGGTTGTCTCCAAATTCCACCAAATTGAATGCCCTAACCCTAAAATTGACACCCAATTTGTATTAAAAACTCTTTATGAAATTCCTATAGACCATTTTCAATAATAAATTTGAACGTTGCCCAACCTTAGCCCAATCTAGACCCAAGTTTATTCCAACATGCCCAAATTAACCAAAAGCCCAAAATCCTTCAAATTGAGCTTCCAATTGAACTCAAAATCATTTCAATCCTTCACCAAAAATCTTCACAACAATCATCTACACAATATTGATCAGTTAATTAGGCTAAAATTCATGGCTAGCCTAACTCAAACCTAACTTTAAGTCATTTGGACCCAAATTGGACCCATGCACCAAAAGTGACTTAGTCATGCCTAAGCCACCAAATTTATGACACCACAGCCACTAAGCACACCCTATAGACCAGGCTAAACCCACTAAAACCAGCCAAAATGAGCTATGGACCAATGTTCCCTTGATTTAAGGGATTTCACCCCATATCTTGCCTAAACTCAAATATCTCCTTCATCATTGCTTACCCTTGAGGGTTAGCCATCATTAAGAACCCCCTGACCTCCCTGAGACAAGAAGTGACTGAACCTGGACAGCCATGTCCTCAGCCACTAGAAACAGCCAGCCCAAGGGAGTCCCAAGTGGCCAAAACCCAAAATTGAACCTCCCTGACTTAGCTAACTCCCATTGGCCATTAGAGCCTTTCTTTCCTCCACCTCAACAAGCTTTAGCACCCAACTCCAAGGCCTAAGCTCCACCAGGAAGCCATGGCTTTAAATGGAGCTCTCCATGGCCAAAGAAGTATTGCTTGAAACCTTAATGAAACTCTGCCAAAATCTCACCAAAGCTTCTCTAAACCACCTCAAGTGCAATCCCCTTGCTCTCAGCCACTGATAGCCACCCCACAGAGCCAATTTCTTCACTGAAATTTGCCCCAAAACCAGAACAGATCTCTCCACACCTCCATAGTGAACCAAACTTCAATTAATTGTGCACGCACTATCCCCACAGTGAAAGAAGTTGATTCCCAACAAAATCCCCATCTCAAATAGCCTCTAACCTAGCTCTAGACTAACACCTGAAATCAAGCTTGATCGAATTCATACTTAGACCATTCACTAAGGCTACATCTGAAAGTTTTTTGGGACCAATCAAA
The DNA here is from genome assembly GCA_002079205.1 of Phalaenopsis hybrid cultivar. Taxonomy (NCBI): domain Eukaryota; kingdom Viridiplantae; phylum Streptophyta; class Magnoliopsida; order Asparagales; family Orchidaceae; genus Phalaenopsis; species Phalaenopsis hybrid cultivar. The sequence continues at coordinate 420,255 of JXCR01119746.1, read as the reverse complement.
ACTACCACAACAACCTGGTTGAGGCCTCCTCTCTCAGACAAAGATATTGAACTCCAACCCTAAATTGAGCTTGTTTCGACCCTCCATATGTATTTAGTGTCTTTCATACTATATAAACCATATAGATTTGTTCATCTTGAGTAGATGAAGGTTTAGGAACAAACCCCACGAGATTTCGTTGAGTCTAGGCCAAGATCTTAAGGTTTTAGTGTGAACGGCTCATGGGTTAGGTCACTTGGGGACGATAACGGAGAGTCGTCTGATCGCTCATGTATTCATTGGATGGAGGAGATCAAGCCAAACAGATCCATGGTGCATAAAGTGCGGTTCGTGTGGTAGCTGAGGGGGATGGCGACGTCAAATGGTGAAGTGTCGCGTGTTCTTTTGGAGCTGTCTAATATCTAGTCAGTGTCGCGTAAATAAGTAGGAAAATAGGGATTTTTGAATTATTTTAAATGTTTAAACTTCAAAAATCCATTTTAGAAAAATCAAAAAAAATAAAAGAAAAATATTCTCTTGCTCAGTGAATAGAGGAAAAGAATGTAGATTAAAAAAAAATTATTTTCTCACTCCCTGATTTTTAATTAATTAAATACCCTCTATGGTATTTTAATTCTCCATGGCTTAAAACATTTCACCATGGCTTGAAATTTTGAGGGTTTGTTCCTCATGACGGGGGCCATGTCTTTTGATTTTTCCAAGGTCAGAGGGAACCTCTATGCTTATAACCCTAATTTTCAAGATAAGGTGACCATTTTGGCTTATTTTAATTATATAAACCAAAATACCACTTTAAAATTATGAGAACAATTTTAATAGGTTTCTTGTGATAGCAGAAATCTAGGAAAAATGTGGTGATGCTTTGAATCATTTTGTGAATTTTTATACTTAGTTAAATGTAAATACCTTGTATTAATTTGTGTAAATTAAATAAATATAAAAAATTAACAAAATCAATTCCACATTATTCATAAAAATCATGTCCACCCACTGTAAAAATATCAAAATTATTTGACTTAAACTAGGCTCTAAAATGGATTTCTCAAGGAAACTTTATTTTTTGTATAAAAATAATTATATTAAATTCAAAAATGCTTAGAAAATTATGAAAGATATTTTTCTGAGTTCCTTGTGATCAGGGACATTTTATAAAAATAAACCCATTTTTTTTAAAACATTTCATTTTTAAAATATATTTTGAATTAAAAATAATTAAAATAATCTAATTTCTTAAAAATACAAAAAATGATTCAAAATGAGTGGGAATGTCCCTTGGTCACTTAGAATTCATTAGAACATTTTTCCTAATTTTTTTTAATTTAAAAATAAATTTTAAAATTTTAAAAATGAATTTTTCATATTTTCACACAAAAATAAGTAAATAAATTAAAAATCACAAAAATATAAAATTGGATTCTCTCAGTTTTTTGAACTAAGAGGAGTCTAATAAAAGTATAAAAACAATTTTTGTAACNAAAATTATGAAAGTTATTTTTCTGAGTTCCTTGTGATCAGGGACATTTTATAAAAATAAACCCCATTTTTTTTAAAATATTTCATTTTTAAAATATATTTTGAATTAAAAATAATTAAAATAATCAATTTTTTAAAAAATACAAAAATGATTCAAAATGAGTGGGAATGTCCCTTGGTCACTTAGAATTCATTAAGACATTTTTGCTAATTTTTCTAAGTTATAAATAAATTTTAAAGTTTTAAAAATGAATTTTTCATATTTTCACACTAAAATAATTAAATAAATTAAAAATCTCAAAAATATAAAATTTGATTCTCTCAGTTTTTTGAACTAAAAGGAGTCTAATAAAAATATAAAAATAATTTTTGTAATTAAAACACTATTTTCTATTTAAATAAATCTTGAAAATTGATCTAAAATTAAATAATAAAAATAGAAATTTGAATAAAAAATTATGAAGTTTTGCCTAAGTGTTTATCTGACCTTAGGAAACTTCTAATAATTTTTCCATAAATATAAATTTTATTTTGGATAATTAAATAAATTAAATTTTAAAAATCTTATTTTCTAAATTTAAATAATCATATAATTTAAATTAAATTTTAAAAATCCACATATTCTCCTCTGATACTTTAATTACCTCATAGATATGACACTCTAACTATCAAAGTCATTTAGTAAGTTAAGAAGTAAAGTACCCCAAGGGCAAAGTGGTAATTTTAGACTTTGGTGGCAGTCATAACAGCATCCTGCCTTCACCAATGCTCCCAGTCCAAAGAAATTAGGGTTGCAAAATGCTTCATAACCATTCCAAAATTTGCCAAACTCGCCAAATAATTCAACAAAAAATAATAGCATGCTTCCTTATAACGAGACTGTGCAATAAGAAAATGTTGATATTCATCTCTCGAGCATACCATNATCGATCCCTCTTGCTTGAGCCTCTGCAATCGAGCTCTGCCCTCATCCTCGCATTCTCAGGGTAAAACTGCCATTTTAAATCTCTTTTGAAGTCATTGAAAGTTGAAATAGAGCACAAACCTTTCTCTACGTCTCATTTTCTTCTTCTCCACCAAAGCATAGCAATGTCTCAGAGATAAAGATAGGCAAATTTTATGTTTGCATCTTCTTCGGCAATCCTCATCGCTCCAATGTATTGCTCCAGTCCTCATAAGAAGTTTTCTACT
>JXCR01119746.1:379990-417077 GCA_002079205.1 Phalaenopsis hybrid cultivar | reverse complement strand
CATCCCAACAGCCAGTCTCGTCGAATACGCTGCATAGGTAAGTCTCGAACAGAACGAAAGATAAGCCACGACTCACTCAACGAAAAAAACTGATTAATTACATTCGACTGACCAACCCCGCGTACAGCCCGAACGACCACCTCACAACCAACCGCTCTGGTCAACCGTGTCAAAAGACACCGAGCAAGTTTACCATGCGGTCAAACACCTCGACAAGCCCACACATATTCTAGAGTGCACAAATGTCACCCGGCTGGTCGCCTCAGTCGATTGATTTCAAACTAGCCGACCAGTCAATTATCGTCAATGTTGAAATTCAAATTGTAATGCAAATATGACATAAAATTTGTATAATCAATTAAAGCCTTAATAGTATTAAGAACAGTTTCCATAACTGCTTCATCCTTTCTGTATTTGTACAAAACACGTCCCTATAAATACAGGGAAAAAATACGAATAAAGGGGTCTCTCTCTCGATTCTCCCTACAAAAATTTAAGACATTTTACACTATCTTCATTCTCTCCGTCACTCGGTTCGAACTCTCAGGGCGTGATTTACAAATGAAGATTTAAGATCTAACATCCTAAAAAATTGTGCGGTGAGCGTGGATATGCCACAAACAAGAAATGGAAAAGACTACGAAGGAAAACCTTCCCAAAAAGAGATAGTGAGCATGGAACCCATAGAAAGACTACACAACCAGAAGTCAAGGCACAAGTCTAGGGTTGCAAGCCCAAATGACTCTCATTATAGGGATATTTGAGGTCCTTTGCGCAGCAATCACCCAGAGGAAGGACCAGGCACTTCGCCTTGAAGTGAAACACCAAGGAGCTCGTCCCCAAAGGCTCCCACCAAGGAACCCACCTATCCCACACAACCATGTCAACAACCAACAACAAGAAGACAAGGCGAGTCTCAACACAGCAGCACAACCAACTTTGCATAGACGAACAAGCGAAGGGAAAAATGGATGCGAGTGCCAGTCCGATCGCTTGCAGGAAGGGACTTGACTCACTAAATCAAATAGGTGATACCTACCCCAAAGCTAAGGATCCCTCGCCTGAATTCTTACAAAGGGAGGACCGACCCGATCGACCACGTCACGCCATTCGAATCAACCGTTGGTTTGCTCCAGATTGACGACCCAATAATGTGTCGTCCCTTCCTAACCACCCTGAAAGAGTCCGCCCTCCGGTAGTTAAAGTCTGTCGACCAAAACTATCTCAAGTTACTACAAGTTTAAGACAATCTTTTATTCGCACTTCTCAAACATGCAAAAGTCAAGGAAAGACTCGTATACCCTGCTCGATCTTAAACAGAGAGAAAATGAAAGCATACGAGCCTACATCACCCACTTCTAGAAGAAGATGCCGGAAGTTAGAAATCTGAAGCAAGGAATAGCCAGAATTGTCTTGAAACGAGGAATCTAAAGCAAGCGATTCAAGTATGACCTAAATCTGTTTAAACCTACCACTTTCGAAGAAGTATTGGAGATGATGAACATGCACATACTTGCCAAAGAAGACCTCCAGAGCTCCCCGAAGGATAAGTCAGAATCATCCAACCAACTGTCACAGAAGTGGAAAGAACAGGGCGAACAACAAAGGACGAGGGACAGGAAGTCCTCCGTCGATCACCAAAACAATAACCCTCAATCCCGGAGCGGGGAGATAACCGAAGGCACCGTGACCAGAAGCGGCAACCTGACCAGTGGTCGCGATATTATGAGCAACCTGTCACGGACTAACTTCTCTCTAATCACTCGTGCGACTTTAGCATTCTTCTTTAGCACTAAATCAGTTTAATCCTCAAAATGCTTGGACTTGTGAGCAACGAGCACTTTTAAGAAGAATAATAGAGAGAAAGGAACACTTCACGCTTGAATAATTGGAAGCTTTAATTGAATGCTTAGGTGGTTACAAATGAGGGGAGAGACCTCTATTTATAGTCCCCTTCCAAGCCATGAGAATATTCTAGAGTTCCCTACTTTCTAGATTATTCCATACAATTCTTACATAAATACATAATCCTAGATTTTTTTAGATTCTTCTTAAGCTCTCCATGCTCCATCCTTGAGTTCTTCATGAAGTATTGTCTTTCTTTGACCTCTAGAATCGGGTAGAAGTTTCTAGNTGAACATGCACATACTTGCCAAAGAAGACCTCCAGAGCTCCCCGAAGGATAAGTCAGAATCATCCAACCAACCGTCACAGAAGTGGAAAGAACGGGGCGAACAACAAAGGGCGAGGGACAGGAAGTCCTCCGTCGATCACCAAACAATAACCCTCGATCCCGGAACGGGGAGATAACCGAAGGCACCGTGACCAGAAGCGGCAACCTGACCAGCGGTCGCGATATTATGAGCAACCTGTCACGGACTAACTTCTCTCTAATCACTCGTGCGACTTTAGCATTCTTCTTTAGCACTAAATCAGTTTAATCCTCAAAATGCTTGGACTTGTGAGCAACGAGCACTTTTAAGAAGAATAATAGAGAGAAAGGAACACTTCACACTTGAATAATTGGAAGTTTTAATTGAATGCTTAGGTGGTTACAAATGAGGGGAGGGACCTCTATTTATAGTCCCCTTCCAAGCCATGAGAATATTCTAGAATTCCCTACTTTCTAGATTATTCCATACAATTCTTACATAAATACATAATCCTAAATTTTTCTAGATTCTTCTTAAGCTCTCCATGCTCCATCCTTGAGTGAAGTATTGTCTTTCTTTGACCTCTAGAATCGGGTAGAAGTTTCTACAGTTTGGTGGAACTCTATTCCACCTTCTTAGCTCTAGAAGGTTCTTGTCATACATGCCTCTTCTAGAGTTTTCTTTCTCATGCTTGTCATGCCATTTCTTTGAAGATGGCGGAGCATGACACTCTCCCCCACTTAAACTTGCAATGCCCTCATTGTGGCTTCCCCTGCCCCTTCAAAACTGTCTCCTCAATTTGTCCTCAGTCTTGGCAAACTTTGAATTACGGGAGAGTGGAGTCATGCAGTGAGTTTTCCCGGCTGGCGGCTTATCCCTTGCCTCCAATCTTGTGGAACCATCTTACTTCTTTCTTGGCAAAACCTCCACCACTTTCCTCGGCATCCCATCTCCTTGGGACTTTTTTATTTCATTCGTATCGTGAAGGATAGTCAAGTTGTCCCCCTTGTCCTGAGCAATGTCATCCATGAGTTGGATTGTCGATAGCGTTTTGGATCTTTGCTTGCTTAACTTTATTATCGGTATTGAGCAAGCTTGACTCCCTTCTNCATCTCCTTGGGACTTTTTTATTTCATTCGTATCGTGAAGGATAGTCAAGTTGTCCCCCTTGTCCTGAGCAAAGTCATCCATGAGTTGGATTGTCGATAGCGTTTTGGATCTTTGCTTGCTTAACCTTATTATCGGTATTGAGCAAGCTTGACTCCCTTCCGTGATGCACAAGCTATTGGCAAATGGCATTGGGAATGCTCTTACTTGCTCCAAGAAGTTCATTCCTAAAACCACTTTGTAATCATCCAAATGAACGACAGAGAAGTCTAGAATACCTGACCATGCCCTAATATTGGTTTTGACTCCCTTAGTCACTCCGTCGATTGGCATCTCTGCTGAGTTAATGACTTTAATGGAACCCCCTCCTTTAATCATATGCAACCCCAACCTCTATGCTTCCTCGCTGGAGATGAAGTTGTAGGAAGCACCCATATCCACCATTGACCTGGTGGTCTTCCCTTCTATTGTCATCTCCACAAAGAGTAACCCCTTTCCTANTCTAGAATACCTGACCATGCCCTAATATTGGTTTTGACTCCCTTAGTCACTCCGTCGATTGGCATCTCTGCTAAGTTAATGACTTTAATGGAACCCCTTCCTTTAGTCATATGCAACCCCAACCTCTATGCTTCCTCGCTGGAGATGAAGTTGTAAGAAGCACCCATATCCACCATTGACCTGGTGGTCTTCCCTTCTACTGTCATCTCCACAAAGAGTAACCCCTTTCCTTGGGGTTTTGTCGGAGCTTGCATCCCGTTCAGCAGTTGAAGAGATCCCACACGTGCCTCCATGACATTTTCCCTGTTACTTTCTTCTTCCTTATGGCTTGCAAGAAGAGAGTTGAGGGCCTTCTTCTGAGGGCAATCTCTTGCCCAATGAGATCCTTCGCAAAGAAAACAGTGATTTTGATATGGCTTGTTAGTCTTCCCCTTGTCCCTTGACTTTGTTGGGGTCAATTCGCGACGTTTTTCCTCCTTGTGTTTACCCTTGTCATCCCCACAGTTGACAGTAAAACTTTTCTTAGCTTCAGGTTTTCTAGACTCATATGAATAATCAACTAAGCTTTCAGCAGTCGCAATGGCAGTAGAAAGATCTTGCACTCCTCGCCTTCTAAGCTCGGTTTTTGCCCAATGTTGGAGGTCATCCATAAAGTTGAAGAGAGCATACTTATCTGACATATCAGGGATTTCAAGTACTAAGCTTGTAAACTCCTTAATGTACTCCAGAATCGATCCCTCTTGCTTGAGCCTCTGCAATCGAGCTCTGCCCTCATCCTCGCATTCTCAGGGTAAAACTGCCTTTTTAAATCTCTTTTGAAGTCATTGAAAGTTGACATGGAGCACAAACCTTTCTCTACGTCTCATTTTCTTCTTCTCCACCAAAGCATAGCGATGTCTCAGAGATAAAGATAGGCAAATTTTATGTTTGCATCTTCTTCGGCAATCCTCATCGCTCCAATGTATTGCTCCAGTCCTCATAAGAAGTTTTCTACTTCCTTCGCGTTGCAAGCCCGTCCAAAACTCATATGTTTTGGAACTTCAATCCTCTTGGTTTCGAAAGTAAGATAGCTTGTGGAAGCCGCTAGTGCCCACTTACACATCGAAATGTCTCAAAGCATCTACTGGAAGCTAGCACGCTCGTCGCTCGTCTCCTCCTCATCGGCTCTTCGCCCCTCTTGGAGCTTCCCAAACAAATCCTCCTACAACTTAGTCATATGGCCATTAAGATCTACTCAAATTTGAGCAACATACCCCTGATTGTTGAATGGATGGTAATGTCCTCCTCTTCTAGTGCATCAACCCTTTGGCCAAGATCTTCTACTTGGCCCACCACGCCATTCATTGCCTCCCCTATCCGAGCAAGGCGCGAATCACAGTCATGGATGATCTCCTTGGACCTCCCTTGTGGCTTGGGTACGGGATCTCTTTGCTCACGGCGACCTCGCCCTTGTTGAGATGATTCCACATTGGTGGCTTCCGACTCCATCACATGCTCTTTGATGCTTTTTGTCACGGACTAAATTTTCTCTAATCACCCATGCGGCTTTAGCGTTCTTCTTTAGCACTAAATCAGCCTAATGCTCACAACGTTTTGACTTGTGAGCACCGAGCACTCTTAAGAAGAAGAATAGAGAGAAATGAACATTTCACACTTGAATACTTGGAAGCTTTGATTGAATGCTTAGTTGATTACAAATGAAGGGATGGACCTCTATTTATAGTCCCCCTCCAAGCCATGAGAATATTCTAGAATTTCCTACATTCTATATTATTCCATACAATTCTTACATAAATACATAATCCTATATTCTTCTTGAACTCTCCATGCTCCATCCTTAAGTTCTTCATGGAGTATTTCCTTTCTTCCAATCTTTTAATTTATTCCCCATTCCTATTAAGTGGAGTTCATTGTCCGTTGAGAATATAGCGTAGCCCTTCCCATCGACCTTGAACGAGAAGTATCTAAAGAGTTCAATTGGCCACGCAGCATTCTCTCGCCAATAGGAAAGAACGAAAGTCATGATTATGGGAATGGAGTTCGGCGTCACTTGTACTAGAATAACCTCGTAAGTGTTGAAAATGCTCTAGAGCTCCTTGCACAGGTGTAATCGAAGGCCATATTTAAACTGGTCTCGATAGAAGACCGGGTCATTTCCCAGAGGTTCCATCGCTCATGCCAATCCATGCAGCTTCTAAAGACCTACGTACTCATCAAGAATGTACCTTCGCTGCAGCTCCCTCACTTCATTCTCTGTTCGAAGCGAAGGGTCAGTGCCCTTCACAGAGCCGAACAAGACATACGAGTGTTTGTGGCTATCTCGAGAGAAGAGCATAACCAACCAAAAGACGAAAGGAGAAGAGAACCAAAGAAAAAAGAGAACAAAAAATGCGTAAAGTAAAAAGAAGCGGCCCCATCTCCTACTTATAAGGCAGGCACGACAAAAGATACATCACATAATGATAAGTAACACACCAAACATCTTTACAAAATGTATTAAAATATTATTTTATTGTGAATAACATTATTACAGGCTTCGAACGAAACATTTTATAAAGGGGACCTCCAAGACCTTGNCAGGCACGACAAAAGATACATCACATAATGATAAGTAACACACCAAACATCTTTACAAAATGTATTAAAATACTATTTTATTGTGAATAACATTATTACAGGCTTCGAACGAAACATTTTATAAAAGGTACCTCCAAGACCTTAGAGGGAACATGCCCCAACCTCCGAAAAATAATCTCTCCACCTAACTTAAACTGACCCACCTGATCAGCTACCCAGTTGAACTTCACCAGATAAAACATCTAATAGAGTACCTTTAGCTCGTGTGTGACAACTTGATTAGCCNACCTCCGAAAAATAATCTCTCCACCTAACTTAAACTGACCCACCTGATCAGCTACCCAGTTGAACTTCACCAAATAAAACATCTAATAGAGTACCTTTAGCTCGTGTGTGACAACTTGATTATCTTGCCACAGAGGTGACGAGCTCCGTCCGCAGAACCATTATGTCAACGTCCGACGAGTAGACAACACCTGCATAGGATCCACAATTAAACCCCAGGCGTGTCCGGTCGATCAACTCCTCTAACAGTTCGATCTCGCCTCCCCGCTGCTCTATTATCTCGGGAGATTGCGCTCAACCGGACACTCTCCTCAATTGGAGATCTATCATGAGCGATGGGCCAAGTGGCAGATGAATTACCGAGGTCGATAGTGGCGAGAGCCCCACATCTCCAACCTGCATAACCAACACCGCGGTAGGAGCAAACTACACAACATTCATTGACAACCTGTCGGCCTAGCGTTCCTCCAACCTGGTCAATTCATCCATAAATCTCTCCATAGAAGAGACAGTCTTAAAAGCCTCCTCTCACTACGGCGTCGAGGCTTCTTCAGTCCTCACTTTCCTACAACAGTGACGGCAAGAGGATCGTGACAACCGCTCCTTACCACTCGCCTCGGTCTAAAGGAGCTGTTGGTCGTCAACACGCACGCCCGAACCATACTCCAAGGCCACCCACTTCTCCTTCGTTGTCGCTTTCTTCTTCATTACTGAAGAAGGAATCTGAAACCTCGCCCTCGCAAGCCTCTCAGAGTCATAACACCTCAGTTGTAAAAAAGAGAAATCGATGACAAATGATACAAGGCTCCATTCATGTCTTATAAAGCACACGGGGCATGGAATCCTAAAAGAAGTGATGTGTTCGATCAATTCATAAATTTATTGCTAACAATTTTCTAACAATTTTCCCGTCTTTGCTGTAGTTGTCGTCATCAAAGAGAGAAAAACTCAGAGAACTAATATGTATACACCAAAAATATCAGCACAAATCTCAAAAAGAACGAACGACCAAGATGAAAGATTATATTCTCAAGATAACCAGTCAACTAACAATTCAAGGTCAAGCATGAAATCGCGCCTCCAAACCCGGGATAGNCTCGCAAGCCTCTCAGAGTCATAACACCTCAGTTGTAAAAAAGAGAAATCGATGACAAATGATACAAGGCTCAATTCATGTCTTATAAAGCACACAGGGCATGGAATCCTAAAAGAAGTGATGTGTTCAATCAATTCATAAATTTATTGCTAACAATTGTCTAACAATTTTCCCGTCTTTGCTGTAGTTGTCGTCATCAAAGAAAAGAAAAATTCAGAGAACTAATATGTATACACCAAAAATATCAGCACAAATCTCAAAAAGAACGAACGACCAAGATGAAAGATTATATTCTCAAGATAACCAGTCAACAAACAATTCAAGGTCAAGCATGAAATCGCGCCTCCAAACCCGGGATAAATTTAAGCTCTGGAGATGATTCCCCACTCAATAACAACAAGACACGTCGAAAGTGAGGCATAAATCATCCCGACAGTAAGTCTCGTCGGATATCCCGCATAGGCTGCGACAAGATCCGCATAAGACCTTGCAAGATTGGGAGATTCGGCCGAAGTGACAAACTAATCAGGCAGACCAGACACGAGCCCTATAAGACTCGAGCCGAATGGAAAATGAGTCACAACTCTCTCAACGAAAAAAATCGACCAATCACGTTTGACAGAACAACCCATGACTGTACCAAACGACCACCTCGCAAACGANTGACAAACTAATCAGGCAGACCAGACACGAGCCCTATAAGACTCGAGCCGAATGGAAAATGAGTCACAACTCCCTCAACGAAAAAAATCGACCTATCACGTTTGACAGAACAACCCATGACTATACCGAACGACCACCTCGCAAACGGCCGCTTTGCTTGACCGTGCTAAAATGCATCACGCAAGATCTTCATGCGACCAAACACTTAAACTAACCCACGCATACTTTAAAAGGCACAGATGTCATCCCGTCGGTCGTCTTAGTCAGCAACTTCAAACCAGCCGACCAGTCAATTACCATCGATGTTGAAATTCAAATTGTAATGCAAAAATATCATAAAATCTGTACAACCAATTAGAGCATTAATGGCATTAAGAACNACCAAACACTTAAACTAACCCACGCATACTTTAAAAGGCACAGATGTCATCCCGTCGGTCGTCTTAGTCAGCTAACTTCAAACCAGCCGACCAGTCAATTATCATCGATGTTGAAATTCAAATTGTACTGCAAAAATAGCATAAAATCTGTACAACCAATTAGAGCATAAATGGCATTAAGAATGATTTACATAAATGTTCCTTTCTTTTTATAAATATACAAAACATGCCTCTATTATAAGGGGTAAAAATACAAATAAATGGGTCTCTCCCTCGATTCTCCCTACAAAAAACTTGAAACTTATTCTACTTTCTCTTACTTCTCTCTTTCAATTTGCTCTAGCTCTCGGGGCGTGATTCACAAAGCACAAATTAGGATCCAACAAGATGAGATTAAGCTTACAACCATAAGTTTGAAAAAACTTCTATATTTCGGTTTTTGCCAACTAAAGTAGGTGCCTAGGAATCAAATTCTCAAATAGTTTTCGTGTGGTGTGACTTTAACCCCTAGTGTTACTTATAGGTGGTAGAAAATTCTAGCCAAAGCATCAAAACTTTTAAAAACAGATAAAAAATGACTCGCATTTAGTTTTGCACTATCTTTCAACTGGTTTATCAGAAGAGGAACGGTGGCTCCACGAATCAAAAGAGTTGTCAAGGCAATAGAAGCCCACCTGAAACGTATATTGAATAAAATCCAGTGAACAAAATCAGAAAAAATGAAAACAAAAAAAAAATCTAAATGCACACTACAAAAGAAAAACAACAACAAATGAGGAGCAGAAGCCTAACCAGTTCAAGCCAGAGAAAGAATGCACTGCGTCAATCAAATGCTGCAATGCCGCAACAGGGGCGAAAGAATCAACGGAAGCAGCTGCAACCTCGCCAGGAAACGGTACCGGAACTGAAGAAGCACTGGCGGCAGTGCCAACTTCACTCGAATGCACTGCAGTTTCGGTCAGTACATCCGCGACATCATTGGTGCACCCAGTCTCATTCAATCCCTCTGAACTAGACGCGTAGTTCCTGGAATGTTGAACAGTTGGTCTCGGAAGAGAAAATCCTAACCTCCTCCAATCCCGATCCGGACATCTGAACCTATTGAACAATTGCGAGGAACCGGCTCGACTTTGCGCTGCAGCCGGTGAAAGCAGCAAGGGTTGCGGGGATCCAGAGCGTTCTCTATCGTCCTGTACGAGGTGGAAGAAAGACGGGTGAAATCGCCGGGAGAGGTAACTGTATCCCACGGTGAGGCTCTTCCGGCAGTAAGCCATCTGAAACAGATGAAACTAGGCACCAAGAAGCTCGGAATACAGTTAGCACAGAGATGAAAGAGAAGATCCTCGGTGAACGACGATACTGGCGATCGGGAGCTAGGATTTTGCGCACGCGTAGGGTTAGGGCTCTTTGTGGTAAAGAGGTAAACGACCAACTTCTCCGCCCACCGAGCCTGTTGGAAGGGTGGGCCACAGAAGTGACGGACAACGGCGCGGCCCAATCTGAAAGCCCTCCAAAGATAAATATTTACTAAAGCTACCAGAGCTACATATATTTTAATTTATTTGGAGGTTATAGCTAGATTACACTTAAATTATGTTCCCTTGTAATTATTCCTGTAACATAAGTGTAACCTAAATGTACCCTCTGAATAATCTAAAATGTACCCAACTCTGCACATATTTTCCGTACGCAAATATTTCTCTCTTTTCAATCATATGATTACGATTGTACAATCTTTTCTAAGAAAAATATTAAAAAAAAATAAATATGAACAAATTTATTCATTTTAATTTGAAAAAAGTTTGATAAAAAAAATAATTAAATGTAATAAAATATAAAATTTTAAGGTTATGCTTCCAACTTTTTAATTTTATTTTATATAATTTTTTTCTTGAAAGTGAAAAATAGAAAGCATAATTGATGTGCATAACTAAAATCAAAATTGGTTCAAAGCATAAATAATTCATTTAAATTTAGTTTGTTTCATTCAAATTCATTTTAAACATTCATTATTTTGAGATATGTATTAATTAATAAGTAAATTGTGAGATTTTAACTATATAAAAGCATGATTAACCTTAGATAAATTAAAATAAGCATTAAAATACTTTAAAAAATGTATTCATTTTATGATTGTGAAATTTATAAATTATTCTCCTAAGGCTAAAGGAAAATTACCTATAATTAGTATTATTTTTTAGTTTAAGTGATATCATTTTAATTGGGTGATAAACAAAATCAATTTAAACATTGAGAGCTAAAAAAAATATTGGCAAACAAAATAGAAAATTAACATACAAAATTCATGAAGTTTTCATAGAAAACCATTAAATTAATGGTCATAATATTTTGTTGTGAAGTGTATGGCACAACCAAACGAAGGCAAATTAGTGCTTTTTAAAAATTTTGTTTTTTTTAGATGAGTGCATAATTAAATTTTTTATTTGTATTAAAGTAAGAAGATTAAAGTGATTCTAAAAGTATGTAAAAACTAATAAGAGCATAAAATATTTTTTTCAAGATTTAACATCTACCTATAACCTTAGGTAGGCGTCTACCTTCGAAGTTGTGCTGCCTCAATCTTACTACCATAAGATTTCCTCCTTCCTACGATACAGAAAACATTTGTGTACACCCAAAGTACTTCTGCATGAATCACAAGAAAATCCTCTAGAATAAAAAAAAACATGGTCAAAGATGACCGACGAGAGGTCAAAAGGCACAACAATATGATCTCGTGTGATATAGTGCCTAGCCACGAGCCCTTTGAAATTGTGTACAAAGCTTGTCGAACGAAAGCCCCTTCGATCAAGGTTCAAGACCTGCCCAACCAAAGAAAGGGATCTGACACTACCCAAAATAACACCACAACCACTTTGGAGAAACCCCTCAAGACTCGCCAAGGTTTTTAAGGTGCACAACACTCGCCAAGGTTTTTAAGGTGCACAACACTGCACTCACATGCATCCTCGATTATTCTCTTATTAAAAAGGTGGGCTACTTGTTGGATTACGGTAATCTACTCTCTGCCTGACAATCTAGTCATCTCAGCAACGAGAATCTCACTTAAGAGGCCAATAACTAATAGTTAGACCAAAGGATATTGTCGAACAAAGTCCAGCGACCCAAGGACCCTCATGGGTCGACTAATTGTCCTTGGTCAAGTCAACTGTCTGGCCTTAGTTAAACTAATTGACCGTACTTAGCCAAACTGACTGAACATCCTCAACTAAGTTGACCTACTGTTCTCTGCAGAGTTGACAGACTGACCAGTATATGAGAACCGATTGTCTGCCCTGACTCAGATAAATCGACCAGACTGACCTGACAGACCCAAGGGCCACTGATATTAGATGATCGAATGATGGGGTAGCAGAGCCAAACTTTTTTTTAATTTATTTAGTCATGTATTTATTTATGATGAAAATATCATGTGGCGTCCTTATTCAAATTGGAGCAAAAAAGTAAGTGTGCACTTTATTCCCCCTTTTCTTATAAATAGAGGGTCATTTCAACAATGAAGGGCTAATAAATCATTCAGGATAATCTAGTCTCGTTTCCACTCTATTGTGCTCTCTCTCTCTATCTCCCTCTTGTCCTACCTTATATCCCTTCAGTGTGCCTCACAAGACAATTTCATATTTAACATCCTAAGATGTGTGGTAAACATGGATCATGCCAACAATAAGAAGATGAGAAACATTAGGAGAACAAGCTCACTAGAGAGGCACAAGAAATATAAAGTGCACTCGGAAGTTTGTACAACAGCAGATTCAAAAATCAAGGGTCCAAATGATGAGTCAATTGACGAAGTACATCAGAGAAGTAGTGGCA
This sequence comes from Phalaenopsis hybrid cultivar, assembly GCA_002079205.1. Lineage (NCBI taxonomy): Eukaryota > Viridiplantae > Streptophyta > Magnoliopsida > Asparagales > Orchidaceae > Phalaenopsis > Phalaenopsis hybrid cultivar. The sequence goes on along the minus strand of JXCR01119746.1, from coordinate 404,481 downwards.
CGATGAATTGTGCATACCTGCAAAAAATGAACTACATAGAGAATCAACCTACATATAATAGTCAAAGAGTAACCCAGGCCGAGGAAGAATGATGATACTCATTTTATCATAGAATATCTCTGCCTTTAAACCCCAGAGAAGTTTAATATTCTATCGTTTGACTCCTACAAGGGTCAATCTGATCCAACTGACCACATCACTTTGTTTGAATTGTCTATTTGTCTGTTAAGAATGAAAAATACGCTGAGGTGTTGTCTTTTCCTCACCACACTGAGGGAATCAACACTCAAGGAGTTTAATGGCTTATCACTGGGTGAATCACCTCTTTCCCTGATTTTAAGAGGTTGTTTACAACACAATTTACCTGCGTGCAAAAGTCACATAAAAGATTGCAACCCCTGTCATAGGTTAGTTATGAGCAGCAAGAGAGTTTGTGCGCCTATATAATGTGATTCCAAAAGAAGAATTTGGAGGTACGAGACCTGGAACCCGAAGTGGAACATGCATAAGGGAGAGTGATTATGATATGTTATATCCATAGAACCTAATTGAATTGCTAGAACCAACATTGCATTTCCACTTTGGAGTAATTTCACAACCCCGGGTATCATAAGGCTAAATCATCTAATTGTTGCCTACAGAAAAGAACCCAGGAAACAGCTAGTGGAGACCAAAGGATGATTAGGGTCCATCCATCTATCCCAGGCATGAATATATTTGCCAACCTGGAGAGAATAAGAGAACCATCTGAAACAATCAACATGGTGTTTAGTAAAGGTACACTGACCAGCAGTTTGTATTTGTTCTACCTCTTCTAAAATAAAAGTGATTACTTAACTATCTTTCATATTTCCTTTTTTTTTAAATGAGATTTTCACTTCCTCAAAAGTTTTTGCGGATGTTTTATCTTTGCTTAGCAAGAGCTCCTTGGGTATGCAGGGTGACCTCGAGAGTTTTTTTCTTTAAGGAATTATCTAGCTTTTCTTGCATAACATGCTTAAGGAGATGAGCATGAACCATCATATAATTTACATTCATAAATTTTTAGGTTTCACTTTTTTTGTAAACTCACTTAAGATTTTGTTTTGTCTTATGTCAACTTCTTTTCAAATTAAAGATATCGCCTTCGGTGAAGACTTCCCTCCACTTGGAGAATCTTTCGCTCTCCTATAGGTTTTACCTTTTTAATAGCCTTTAAGTTACCTCTATAAAGTTTGGTTACATATAATCTTTCCATGGGAGTCATCTATATTCTTTTAGCTAGATACTTTAATTTCTTAGTTGTGACGAATTAATTAGATTTTTTTCTTAGGTTAACCTTTGTTAACTTTGTAGATCAACAACTTTAAAATTGTGGATGGGTGAAGTGTTGAGATAATTTAAAATTTGCATCGTAATACTTTTCTATTCTTCTCTTTACTTCTTCTTGTAATATGAAAGATTGATCTTGAAGCTCCTCTAATAGGTCTCAGAAATTGTTAAATCCCTCATCATTTACAATTTTCTACTCTTCCAATTTGCTCTCTTTAAAACTTATGACCATTAAAACATGTGGGTTGTGTAAATTGTATTTTACTAAGAGTACGACTTTGAGTTTTTGTGATAGAGTTAAAACAGTATGTCTTGTGGCAATTGAAACAGTATTTTGAAGTGCTCATAGCTCCGATGACAACACTTCAAAACATTTGCTTTTAACACCTATTTTTTTACTTTGACAAATTTAAATTGAGCTTGTTAGCAAATTTTTCTTGACCATTTATTTTGAATGATGTATAGAAAAAAATTTAAAGCATATCACATGATTTGCATACAAATTATTTACTTTTTTATCAGTGAACTGTTCTTTCTTGAGAGTTGCATGAGAATTGATAATCATAAATGATTTGCATGAGAATTGATCGCCAAAAATGATTTAAACCAACAATTTGTTCGATCCGTGTCTGTAAAATTTTTGAGGTTCCATGGAGGTGTAATCCACAAAAATAATATATTATTTTAAGTACATTTTTATGTCTATTTTTAGTGATATTGCAATTTAAAGAAATGTATTTTTTTTTGTTGCAGGTATACCATTTTTAAGCATTTTGAGAAAAAAATGGCAAAAAGAGCAAAATTTGGAGCAAAAAAAGCCAATTTTGGGGTTCGGCGCATGATGCGCTAAAATCTAGAGCGCTTACGCATGATGCGTCAAGAGCGGCATTTTTAAATTAAGGCGGCCCGAGACAAATTTTGCGCAAATTTTTAAAGGGACACTTGTTCTAAGCACCTTATGGAGTGATTCAATGCATGTAGACACTTTGGAAGGTTACGATTTGAAGAGATTTGACCCTTGGATCAAGGAGGCACATCTTTTGAAATTCAAAGTTTTGACTTTTAAATTTTGGAGGGAATTTAGACTCTTTTCAGAGAGGAGAGGCAGCCAACAAAAGGCAACTTTTAAAGAGCCTAGTAAAGAGGGGGACAAAAAATTTGAGAGAGAGAGAGAGGAGAGGTGGGAGTTAGAGAGAGAAAAAGGAGGAGATTTTCTTCTAGGGTTGTAAGAGGAGAGGGAATGTGATAGATTTCTTCTTCATTACATTTCTAAGAGAGAATTGGGAGAGATTGTAAAGAGGGAAAGCCTTGGAGAGAACTTCTAAGGATTTGTTGGGAAAGATTGTGAGTTTAGTTATACTTTTCATTTCTTTTGTTTGTAAACTTGTTTTTATATATGAAATTTGTGTTTTATCGTATCCTTCTCATGAATTATGAGTAGTCTTCTTTATCCTTCTCCCTACTTTTAAGAAATGGTTTTGTGAAGAATTAATTTTATTTTCTACGGCTTTAAATGTCAATAATTTGTGATGATTTGAACTCTGATCTTCATTTACTTTTCGATCTGGCCAATTGAATTGTTAAAATGTGTTGAGAATTATATATCCTGAAAAGGGGATATGATTTCTACAACAAAGGGATAATCACATTAGATTTCATGGGAGAGTATTTCATCCATGGGATTGGGCGCAAATAAATAGGGAAATATACTTTGTTGGATGTAGAATTGAAAGATTTTTATGTGACAAATTAGAATCCCAATTTGGTTCAGTTCATTGGAAACTAATGCGAGCATGTTAGCCCTAAGGGGAGGGAGTAGTGGGAGCTCTCGAGTGACAGTCAGTGACCTCCCAGCCTAACCACGGAATTAGGGATCAAACTCTTGATTACTCAATGTTCTTTATAACGTTCGGAAGAGGGTACAGAATAGGATTGCTCCTATTTTGCATAAAATAATTTTTAAATATATTTTTCAAATGATTTTAACTTCTTCACAAGTCATATTTTCATTGTAAAGGGGAGAAGTTTTCTCATACTTGAATNGGAAGAGGGTACAGAATAGGATTGCTCCTATTTTGCATAAAATAATTTTTAAATATATTTTTCAAATGATTTCAACTTCTTCACAAGTCATATTTTCATTGTAAAGGGGAAAGAAGTTTTCTCATACTTGAACTTTTCGTCTACAAAAAACCTTTATTTTATTTCAACAATTTACTTTTGAAAGTTTAGCATCAAGTTTAATTTACTTGTTATAGTAGACATCTGCATATTTAGAAGCATTTCATTTAAGTAGTTTAATTTAAACTTTGCACTTTACTTTGTTTTTATTTTTATTTTTATTTTATAATAGAATATAATTAGCTAGCTTATATATATTTCCAGCTTCCCTATGGGATCGCTATCTAGGACTCCATTAGATTTTTATATTACTTGAACGATACGTATACTTGTGTTATATGTAAATGGGAATTGAGATTTTAAAAGAGGTTTTTAAAAATAAATTATTTTCATTAAAATTACATTATAGTTTTGGTTAAATTACATAATTATTATTAAGCTACACAAATTCCCGTGCCGATCAAGTTTTTTGCACCNACCTTCAAAAACTGCTAAGCTTAGAAATGATATTGCTTCTTTTTGTCAGTTTGAAGGGGAATCCATTTATGAAGCCTGAGAAAGAATTAAAGATCTCCTTAGGAAGTGTTCACACCATGTGTTGTTAAATTGGTTAATAATTCAAACTTTTTATAATGGATTGGTTGGATCTCTTAGATCGATAATTGACACTGCTGCTGGTGGACCATTAATGTCAAAATCATTTGATGAAGCATATTCATTAATTGAAGAGATGACTACTAATAATTTTCAATGACCCTGAGAAAGGGTAAATCCAAAAAGAGTAGCCAGTGTTCATGATTCTGATGCAATATATATATTAGCTGCTCAAATAGTTGTGATATCAAAGAAGATAGATCAATATAGAATGAATTATTCTGAAATAGCACTTGGGCTTGAGGAGAACTCATTGGGACAAATGATAGAATCTCAATCTTCTTATGAGACTTTAAATGCAATAAACATTCATTCTAATAATTCTTATGTCAATTATTATAATCTTGGATGGAAGAATCATCCAAACTTTAGTTGGAGTAATAATAACGCAAATACTTCAAATCCACAATAGGGAAACAATGTTGTGAACCCAGTGGGAAGCTCCAACAATCAAGGAAATCTAACTTATAAACCTTATTACCCCCCATGATTTAATAATTTACAAAGTAAGGAGAAAAATTTATCAATAGAAGAATTGATATTGCAAAAAGAAAGTCAGTTAAAGAGTCAAGGAACTGCATCAAAAACATGGAAAATCAATTGGGATGTATTGTTGTTGCACTTAACAATAAACCTCCATGAACATTGCCTAGTAATGTTGAAGTAAATCCTAAAGATCAGAATAACGAGCGAATTAAAGTTATTCATCTGAGAAGTGGAAAAGAATTAGAAGAAAGAGTTCAACGAAAAATTGAAGTTGAAAAAGATGAGGTGGAAAATGAAGATTTTGGTGAAGATTTTCATCATGAGTAAAAAATTCCTATTAAACCAATGAAAATCACTATAGAAAGACCACCACCTCTATTTCCTCAAAGATTGAAGCAGAAGTATAAAGATAATCAATTTTTGAAATTTTTAGAAATTTTGAGGAAATTAACGATAAACATTCCATTTGTTGAAGCTTTGGAACAAATATCAAGCTATGTGACGTTCATGAAGGATATATTTAATAGGAAAAGGAAGTTTGTAGATAATGAGACGGTTGCACTCAGTGAAATCGTGTAACGCTATAATTCCAAAGAAGCTTCCTGAAAACTTAAATATCCTGAAAGTTTTACAATTCTTTGTGCTATTAGCGAACAATTTTATGAAAAAGCTTTATACGATTTAAGAGCCAGTATTAATCTCATGCCATTATCAATTTTCACAAGGTTGGGTTTAGGAGATATTTCACCTACAACTATAACTCTTCAGTTAGCTGATCGATCGATTACATATCCTAAAGAAGTTATAGAAGATGTTTTAGAAAAGGTTGATAAATTTATCTTTTCTGTGGACTTTATTGTATTAGATATGGAGGAAGATAAAGAAATTCATATTATTTTAGGAAGTTCATTCCTAACCGCTGGAAGAGCTTTGATAGATGTGCAGAAGGGAGAACTAACTATGATAGTTAATGATCAAGAGGTTACATTTAATATTGTAAAATCAATGAAATACCCTGTAAAAGAACAAGAGATCAAATGCTTTAGAATGGATATTAATGAGTATTCAAGCCATGAATATTTTCAAAAGACATATGAAAGTGAATTTGAAAAGGAATCTATGGAATATCAAGACGAGGATAAAATCCAAGATGAGTGTATGGATGCGAGTATGGAAAAACTGGATTATGTTCAGGAGAAATTTGAAATGTTAGATCCTGCAGAAAAAAAACAACAATTTGATTTCATCTATTGAGAAATCCCTTGAACTAGAATTGAAAACATTTCCTACACATTTGAAGCATGTATTTTTAGGAGATTCATCTACACTACCTGTCATAATATCCTCAGAACTATAAGATGCTAAAGAACAACAATTGCTAGAAACTTTGAAAAAATACAAGAAAGCCTTTGGATAAACATTAGCTGATATTAAAGAAATCAGTTCTTAAATCTGTATGCATAGAATTTTGTTGGAAGATCAACATAAACCAAGAACTGATCCTCAAAGGAGATTGAATCTTATGATGAAAGAAGTTGTTAAGAAAGAAATTATAAAATGGTTAGATGCGGGAATAATATATTCTATTTCAGACAGTTCTTGGGTGAGTCCAATTCACTATGTTCCGAAGAATGGAGGTATAACTCTAGTGAAGAATGAGCATAATGAATTAATATCAATAAGACAAGTCACTGGATGGAGAATTCTGCATAGATTATGGAAAATTAAATTCTGCCACCCGGAAGGATCATTTTCCTTTACCCTTTTTGGACCAGATGTTGGATAAATTAGTTGGGCACAAATATTTTTATTTTATATATCGATTATCACGAAATACCTATTGCTCCTTAGGATCAAGATAAAACAACATTTACTAGTCCTTATGGAACTTTTGCTTTTCGATGAATGCCTTTTGAATTATGTAATACACCTGCAACATTTCAAAGATGTATGATGTCAATTTTCAATGATTTGATTGAAAAAAGGGGTTGAAGTCTTTATGGATAATTTTTTTGTATTTGAAACTTCCTTTGAAATATGTCTAAATCAATTAGAGAAAGTTCTGGAACGTTGTGAAAAGACTAATCTTGTTTTAAACTGGGTGAAATGTCAATTTATGGTTGCAGGAGGAATTATTCTTGGACATAAAATTTCAGAAAATGGCATGGAAGTAGATCCTGCAAAAATTCAAGTTTTATATCAAATTTACCTCCACCAAATAACGTAAGAGGAGTTAGGAGCCTTTAGGACATGCTGGATTCTATATCAAAGATTTTTCAAAAATTACTAAGTTTTTATGTCAAATTCTGGAAAAAGATAAAATGTTTGACTTTAACCAAGATTGTCTTAAAACCTTTAAAACTTTAAAGAAAAAATTGATCACTGCTCCTACAATTGTTTCACCGGACTAGGAGAAACCTTTTGAACTAATGTGTGATGCTAGTGATTATGCAATTGGAATTGTTTTAGGGCAAAAATATGATAAGATTTTCAAAAGCATATATTATACTAATAAGACTCTTAATAAAGCCCAAATTAACTATACCACCTCTGAAAGAAAGTTATCAGTCATTGTGTAGCTTTTGATAAGTTTATATCATATTTTATTGGAACTAAATATGTTGTGCATACCGATCATTCTGCTATTAAATATTTAATGCAGAAGAACGATGCTAAACCAAGATTAATTAGATGGATACTTCTTATGCAAGAGTTTGATTTTGTGGTAGTAGATAGAAAATGGACTGATAATTAAATAGCTCATCATCTATCGAGGTTAGAACAGTAAGAAATACTTGATTCTGAAATAGAGATTAAAGATACTTTTCCTGATGAAAAACTTTATGCTGTAAAAGGATGAGAAATACCTTGGTACGTTGATATTGTAAATTTTATTGTTAGTGGTATTTTACCATATGGATTGACAAGACAACATGAAAAGAAATTCATTTATAATGCAAAATCTTATTTTTGGGATGATCCTCATTTATATAAATAATATAAAGATTTAGTTATAAGATGATGTGTGTCTTATAAAGAAATTCAGGAGATTATTCAAAAATGTCATGATTCTAAACTTGCAGGACATTTTGGGAATGATAAAACTGCTCGAAAAATTTTATAATCTCGATTTNTTTTAGTTTAGTTTGAACATTTTCTTTGTTAAGTGTATTGCTTATTTTTAATTACTTGTTTTTATTTTATTTATGTGTAGTATAAGATATGAAAACCTAGTATCTTACGATTCTAAATTAGAAAGAACTATTAGAAAAATTTGAAAACGACAAAAGGAGGAAAAACATTCTAGCAAAATAACATGCAACTTAAGTAATGTTGGAAATGAAAATGAACATCATCAGAGACCTTTAAGGGATTATACTAATCCTACAGCAGATGAAATTCATTTGAGTATACAAAACTCTATTGTTGTTGTCAATTCATTTGAGCTTAAACCTGTTATTATCCAAATGGTACGAAACAATCAGTTTAGAAGAACACCAAATGAAGATCCAAATTTACACCTTGCTAGTTTTCTAGAATTGTGTGCTACATTTCAATATAATGGAGTGTCGGATAATATTGTCAGACTTAGACTTTTTCCTTTTTCACTGAGGGATAAAGCAAAGATGTGGTTAAACTTGTTAGCACCCGGATCTATCAGAACTTGGGAAAATTTATCACAAAAATTTTTATCTAAATATTTTTCACCTTCAAAAACTGCTAAGCTTAGAAATGATATTGCTTCTTTTTGTCAGTTTGAAGGGGAATCCATTTATGATTACTCAATGNTTTATATATATATATATATATATATATATATATATATATATATATATATATATATATATATATATATATATATATATATATATTGCGATAGATTATGCTTCAAAATGGATAGAAGCACTCACTTTACCTAGATGTGATGCTCGGGGTGTTTCAAATTTTTTAATTAAGAACATTTTTACAAGATATGGAATGTCGAAAGCAATCATTACTAATGGAGGATCTCATTTTAGAAATGCAACAGCTGCAAGATTGACAGAAAAATATAATACAATACATAAAATTACAACTGCTTAGCATCCCAAAACTAATGGTTTAGCGGAAGTATCTAATCGTGCAATTAAGAGAATTTTGGAGAAGAGTATTAATCCTAACAAAATGGATTGGTCTATTAGATTAGATACTGCATTATGGGCATATATGACAGCTTATATGACACCTATAGGAATGTTCCCCTATAAATTAATTTTTGGAAAGACTTATCACTTGCCAGTTGAATTAGAACATAAAGCTTATTGGGCGATAAAAGAATTTAACTTCAATTTAAAAGAAGCTCGTGAGAAAATATTATTGTAATTGAATGAGCTTGAGGACATCAGGAATGAATCTTACAATAATGCGATGATTTATAAGGAAAAAATGAAAGAATGACATGATCAGAAGATAGTAAAAAGAGAACTTGAACCTGGACATGATGTTTTGTTATATAATTCAAGACTGAAATTATTTCCTAGAAAATTGAAGTTTAGATGTAAAGGGTCATTCAAACTTATAAAAGTCTATTCTTATGGAGCAGTCAATATTAAAGATCCTAAGACTGGAAAAATATTTAAAGTAAATGGACACATATTGAAACCTTATTTTGATGGTCAAAGACCAAATTTTAAAGAGACTATCATGTTGGATCACCTAGAATGAGACTGGAAATGTCGGGCCGACGATATTAAACCAAACGCTTTGTGGGAGGCAACACATATGTATCGTTGTTTACTTTGATTTTTGAGTTTTTATTTAAAGTTTTATATGTATGTTTATGTTTATCTCTCTATATAATCCGTGTATTTAAGAAAAATGTTTAGAAACATCTTTGTTTGCCTAATGTTGTGAAAAAACTGGCGCATGATGCATTGAATTCAAGGGAGCTGGCGCATGATGCACCGCAGAGACTAAAATGATTAAAACGTGTTGAATGGCGGTTTTTGGCTGGGACACCTTCAAATAACTCCTAAAAATTGACTCTAAGACATATTTTGAGGGAGGAAAACGAGGGAAGAGTCACTACTTTTCAATTCCCATGGCTTCCTACTCTAGAAGCTCCACTAGATTTAGAATTTTCAACCGAAGAAATTTCATCAGTTTTAACGCACAGAAGTTGCATGATCGAGTTATAATGAAGAAAGGCTTATCAAAGAGAGGGGATTTGTGCATCGAGGATTCAACACACCGAACACTCGAGTCGAAGAAGTTATTGCACAGAGGCGTTGGGAAGTGTTTTGCTACACTATTGCCGCTAAAGTCATCCTTATGGTGAAAGAATTTTATGCAAATCTTCAAATGATCAACCAAAGAATGATTTATGTGCGAGGCAGGTTTATGTAGTTCACTCTTTCAAGAATCAATGAAATGTTTATGATCAAGAATGTGTTTGTCTGCCACTATGCAAGTTTTACCCCTACAAGAGACAACATGAATAAATTCTACAGTTACCTTACGGATGAAGATGCTAATTGTGAAGCCCGAGATGATTAGAATGTGAGTTTTCCTTCAGCATTATGAAATCCTACGTCAGAAGCATGACATTTCTTCATTTCCTCGAAATTACTGTCTACTATAAAAATTAGCAAGGTCGTGAAGGAGAGTGCTATTCTAAATATTGTATTCAAACTGAGAAATCTATTGATATTGGAGCCATAATTGCAAAATTTGTTTTGGGTTTAATTGTAAATGGATCTGCAACTGGATTGGGACACCCATCTACTATTTTCAAACTCTATAGTCAATCGCATGTACCTTATGAAAGTTGGGAGAAAGTTCTTCTTCCTTGGAAGCCAATGGATCCTGAAATCTACTACAATTGTATTAGAATGGGAGATGAGAATGTTATGGATGTACTAATGGATCAAGGATCTCAGAATTCATCACATATTCAGCCCTACTACAACTCGAGTGCACTTTCAAAAATAATTAAAAAGATAAAGAAAGAGGTGCATAACCTTATGCATGCAATTGAGAATATTTTGGAAATGTTGGATCACCTAGATTAGAGACTTAAGGAACATTTCGAACTTACAGGGTGTATTGAAGATCGTTTGGTACGTATGTTCAAGAAGCATGCATTGATTGAGGAGGAAAATGCAACTGATGAATTTCCATTTAGGTGCTTCTACAATATGTATGTACACTACCAGTCTATGGGAGAGCTCCAGGAGAACGAGAGTGACAAAGATGAGTAAAGTTGAATTAAGCGTGAAACGTTTTGTCTAGTATTGTTTGCTATAGTTTGTTATGTTGTATTGCTTTACTTTAAGTTGTTGCACTATTTATGTTATTTGTTGTGAAGTTTGATATTTAGATTTCAGTGTTTAGGATGTTGATTTGCTTTAAAACACTGAATTTATTATGAGTTGGCTTGAAAAATGTTAGTTTGTAATAACTCAAATTTCATATATAAATATGAGTTTGTGTTGTTTGTGAAAATTTAATTTTATTTTGATTTTTAATTATGCTTAGAAAGGTTTATTTGAGTCAAATAGAGGTTGATGTAAAGCGGTACGGAACAGATTTCCATAAAAATTGAAATCAGGTAAAAATACGCTCTGACGCATGATGCGCCAACTTACAGAGCCTTGGCACATGATGTGCTAGATTGATGCATGATGCGCCAAATGTCCGAACACACTATATTGCCTATAAAACCGCAAAATCGCACGGAAAACCTCCATTTTTGTCGCTTGAGTCATCTTCTACCTCAAGACCTTGATCTTGGGCATCACATTGCGGGCTAAAGAGAAGGAATCGGAGGATAAAAATCATAAATTTTATTTTCTCTTGGTAAGAGCTTCACTTTAACTTAGAAATTTTTTATTTGCACCATGGATTTTGGGAGATCCGTAAAATGGGATTTTTGATGAAAGTGCTTGAAGGAAACTCATGGTGAAAAGTTTCTTACCAAATAATTTTGCTTAGAGAGTTACATTTTTTATTTAGTAATTTATTTGGAATTTATTTGGATTTTCATAGAATTTTCAATGGCTCACAGAGTTAAGCGAGGAAGACTGACCAATGAATTTGATGCTTGATGATTTGTTAGTTTTAAAGCCCAGCACAGTTACAATATCTTATTTAAGAACAAAAGAATGATCCAAGAGTGGGCGTTTGCAAACCCAGAAGGCGGGGTTGAGAGGTTGATTTGCCCCATAAATTGGGAGCGATTCTGATACTTCACTACTGTGGCGATCGTCCCTACGGTCCGGGAGTTTTATGCAAACTTAAGATTCACTACAGAAGAACACATTTTGGTGAGAGGTACGCAAGTCGAGTTTACCTCTGAAAGGATCAATGCATTTTATGGGCTTAGAAATGTCTTCCATGATGAATATGCCACTTTTTCTATTATTGATTCATCACTGGAAGAAGTTATTGCCTTTTTGACTAATGTAAGAGGAGAGTGGAAGATAAAGAATAACAAGATAGTTAACTTCCCTGCTTCCAAGTTAACTATTCAGTAAAAAATATGACATCATTTCATCTCTGTCAGACTTTTACCTACAAATCATCTTGCTGATGTTACAAAGGATCAAGCTGTGTTGAACTATTGCATTCAAATTATGAAGGCAATAGACATTGGTGCACTTATAGTTCATCACGCTCGGGGGATTGCTGGTAGTGCTACTGCTGGAGGCTTGGGATATCCTGCCCTGATTTTCACTTTATGTGAACAATCAGGAGTTGAATCCCATAGAAATGAAGAAAGATTACAGCCTCAGCATCCGATAGGGAAACACATGATTCAGAGAGTAGAATCATTTGTTGAGTCTAGAAGTGGAAGAAGGGATAGACCCTCTACATCTGCTGCAGGGGCATCTACTTCTAGTGCTGCATCTTTGGAAGGTTTTATGGGCCAGCTTATGATTCAACAATATGATATTATTAATATACAAACTCAGTTGGGAGAGATAGATGCAAGGAATTCATATAATAATGAATATCAATAGAGGAGAGTTCAACATGATATAGATTTTCAAAATGATATGGTTAGGCACTTCATGTAACATTAGGCTCACCTCTGTAGTGTCGGGAATGAGCTTCGTAGTAAGCTATCTCAAAGTCCGAATGCCTCTGTAGGTACTCACTATCATAATCATGCTTACGTTTTAAACCTCCAATCCTTTCATTTATTAGCTCTATACTCTTTCGCTGCAAGGTCAACTCATTCATTAAATCAGTCAGGGTATGGAAACTAGAAGGTGGAAGGTCATAACTAGTAGAGGGGATATTGACCAGAGGAAAATACGTTGAGATTTTCATACCTATTTTATACTATTTTTAATGATATTGCACTTGAAAGAAATGTATTTTTGATATTTTGTTGCAGAAATGATGAAATAGGGTCATTGGAGCAAAAAGATGCAAAAAGGAGCGAATTTGGAGCAAAAAGGAGCAAAATGTGAAAAATTAAACTAGGGCGCTGACGGTACCATCGACCCTGCCGACGACGAGAATTTCCCGAGACTCCAGAATTAATTTATTAAGAAGGTCCGCCGACGGCTCACTCGAGGCCGCCGACGGCGAGCTCGGCGGTTATGACCAACTAGGCTTTGGATGAGAATAAATTTGGAAGTGATGCTTAGGCAACTCTTGGGAAAGCTCATCCACAACTTTAAAAGAAGATTTTGGCCAAAAATTACTTAGGCAACTCTTGGGAAAGCTCATCCACAACTTTAAAAGAAGATTTTGGCCGAAAATTGAAGAGAGCCTGGCTTAGGCAACTCTTGGGAAAGCTCATCCACAACTTTAAAAGAAGATTTTGGCCGAAAATTGAGAAGACTCTAGAGGTCCTGGAGGTTAGAGACGTTCCATTAGTGTATAGAGAATTTACTAGCGTCAAAATTGTGAGGAATTTTTCAAAAGATTGTAAGAGTGGACGGAAAGTGAGAGATTTCTTCCTCCTTGCCGCTTCGAATTCTTCGAGAGATTGTAAAAGTGGAGGGAAAGTGAGAGATTTCTTCCTCCTTGCCGCTTTAGAGGAATTCTGTGTGTTGTAAAGAAAGGAAGAGATTCAGAGGAACTTTGAGGAGTTTTTGAGGAATTCTGTGTGTTGTAAAGAAAGGAAGAGATTCAGAGGAACTTCGAGGAGTGTTCTTGAGGTGGTGAGGAATTATTCGAGAAATTGTGAGGAATTCTTCAAAAGATTGTAAGAGTGGAGGGAAAGTGAGAGATTTCTTCCTCCTTGCTGCTTCGAAGAGAATTCTGTGTGTTGTAAAGAAAGGAAGAGATTCAGAGGAACTTTGAGGAGTTTTCTTGGGGAGAGAGATTGTAAGAGTGGAGAGAAAGTGAGAGATTTCTTCCTCCTTGCTACTTCGAAGAGGAATTTGTGTGTTGTAAAGAAAGGAAGAGATTCAGAGGAACTTCGAGGAGTGTTCTTGGGGAGAAATTTAGAGGTAAGAGTGGAGGGAAAGTAAGAGATTTTTCCTCCTTTCTACTTCGAAGAAGAATTCCGTGCATGTAAAGAAAGGAAGAGATTCAGAGGAACTTCGAGGAGTGTTCTTGGGGAGAAATTTAGAGTGTGCGGAAGAGATTCAGAGGAACTTCGAGGAGTTTTCTTGGGGAGAAATTAAAGATAAGTTTATTTCTTGTTGTAGTTTGTATGACTTTAATTTTATCTATAAATTTTGAGTTTTGTTGTGTTTTCCCCATGAGATTTGAGTAGGTCTGTCTTTCTCCTTGTCTCGAGATTTGTGAAATGGTGATTTGAATTGGTGAAGCCATGAAATTGTCTTTCTCCTTGTCTTGAGATTTGTGAAATGGTAATTTGAATTGGTGAAGCCATAAAAATGTTTAATAAATTGTGATGATCTTTTCACTTTGATCTTAATTTACTTTCAATCTAGCCAATTTATTTGTTAAAATATGTTGGGTTTTACAACTAAAGTGAATATTACATCCAAGGTTCAGGAAGGTTAAAGCCCTTGGAAGTTGGGTGCAAATAAATAAGGAAATAAAATTATCAGGTGTAGAATTGGAGATTTTAGAGTGACAAACTAAAATCCCCAATTCTGTCCTATCATTTGGGTGCTGAAGTGTAGATGTTAGCCCTCAGGCGAGGAGAACGTGAGAGCTCCGAAGTGAGAGCCGGTATCCTCCCATCCTAGCCACAGATTCAGTAAATAAGTGTAAGATTAGTCAATGTTCTTTATGTCTGGACCAAAGGGTAAAGAATAGGTATGCTCATATTTGACACAATATAATTTGAACTAATTTACTTATCCATTCACTATAATTTCTTGACAAGGAGAAGGATGATTTCTTATATATTGAATATCACAGTCCATTCACTATAATTTCTTGACAAGGAGAAGGATGTTTTCTTATATATTGAATATCACATTAAAAACCTCAATCCATTCAATATAATTTCTTGACAAGGAGAAGGATGCTTTCTTAGATATTGAATATCACAAATTAAACCTATCCATTCACTATAATTTCTTGACAAGGAGAAGGATTTTTCTTATATATTGAATATCACATTCGAACCTTCATTAGTATATTTAGTTATTTAATAGTTAAAATTACATATTTATTTCAATTGTCTATTAGTGACAGATAAGCAAATTGAATTTCGTTGTTGCAATTAAAGTATTACTTTTCTAAAGTCTTAGTTTGTAGTTCCAATATTAGCCTATTAGTGACAGATAAGCAAATTAAACGTCGTTGTTGTGATTAAAGTATTGCTTTTCTAAGGTCTTAGTCCATAATTCTAAACTACCTCCTGTGGGATCGATATCTAGGACTCCATTAGAGCCCTATATTACTTGAGCAATATGTATACTTGTGTTGACATCGATATCTAAGATTCCATTAGAGCCCTATATTACTTGAGTGATATGTATACTTGCGTTGATAAGTGTGACTTTACAGTTATTGAATATTTATTACATCCATATTTATTGAATCTATAACTTTTATTAAGTTTTGGTACAGTTGCTGAGGAATTAAATATTTTAGCAGCAGTATTAATTACTTATATTTTTAAGCATATATAAAGTCGCGGTAAAGTTTTTGGCGTCGTTGTCGGGGACTANGATGAATTATTCTCCAACACCTCCTATGATGGAAGAGAATTCATCTGGGCAATTTGTGGATGTTCAACCTTCATATGAGACTTTAAATGCTATTAATAGACTTAACAACCCTTATTCGAACTATTATAACCCAGGTTGGAAGAATCATCCAAATTTTAATTGGAATAAAAATTCTTCTCCAAATCAACAATGGGCGAACAACCCAATGAACCCATTAGGAAATTCATCCAACCAAGAAAATATTAATTGTAGACCTTCTTATCCTCTAGGATTTAACAGTAACACTCAAATTAAGGAGAAGAAGTTGTCTAGGAAAGAGCTGATGTTAAACATGGGTCAACACTTGCAGAATCATGGAAATCAATTACAAAATCAAGGAACTGCTTTTAAGAATATTGACAACCAATTAGGGCATATTGCTACTGCACTTAATAACCAAATATTAGGAACTTTTCTGAGTACTGTAACCAAATCCTAAAGATCAAGGAAAAGAACAGATAAAAGCGATACAATTACAAAGTGGAAAAGAGTTGGAAGCAAGGGCACAGAAAGAAATGGAAACTGAAAAACAGAAAGTGGATACTGACAAAAAAAAGGATCATGAGTACCCAGACTTAGAAATCCTTTTACACCAATGAAAATTATTGTGGAAAAACCTCCACCACCGTTTCCTCAAAGATTGAAGTAAAATAAAGAGAATAAACACACCATGAAAATTACTGTAGAGAAACCTCCACCACCGTTTCCTCAAAGATTGAAGCAACACAAACAAAATAAATAATTTTCAAAATTTTTAGAAATTTTTAAGAAGTTAACGGTAAACATTCCCTTCGTAGAAGCTTTGGAGCAAATGCCCAATTATGAAAAATTTATGAAAGATATTCTGAACAAGAAAAGGAAGTTCACGGATAACGAAATTGTTGCACTTAGCGAAGAGTGTAGTGAAATTATTCAGAAAAAGCTTCCTAAAAAATTAAAAGATCCTGGTAGTTTCATTATACCGTATGCTATTGGTGAAAAATTTTATGGAAGAGCTTTATGTGATTTGGGAGCCAACATTAATCTTAACCTTATGCCTCTATCAATTTTCAAAAGACTAGGATTAGGAGAAGTCTCACCTACTTCTGTAATCAATTAGTGGACCGATCAGTTACATATCCTAAGGGAGTTATAAGAGATGCGTTAGTAAAAGTTGATAAATTTATCTTTCGTTACATATCCTAAGGGAGTTATAGAAGATGTGTTAGTAAAAGTTGACAAATTTATCTTTTTATGTTTTTAGATATGGAGGAAGATAAAGAAATATATAGAAGATGTGTTAGTAAAAGTGGATAAATTTATCTTTCTTGTGGATTTCATTATTTTAGATATGGAGGAAGATAAAGAAATACTTACAAATTTATCTTTTCTATGGATTTCATTGTTTTAGATATGGAGGAAGATAAAGAAATACCTATCGTAGGGAGACCATTTTTAGCTACTGGAAAAGCTATGATAGATGTTCAAAAAGGAGAATTAATAATGAGAGTTAACCTTTCCTGTGGATCTCATTATTTTAGATATGGAGGAAGATAAAGAAATACCTATCATTTTAGATTCTTATGGATTTCATTGTTTTAGATATGGAGGAAGATAAAGAAATACCTATCATTTTAGGGACCTTTCCCATGGATTTCATTGTTTTAGATATGGAGGAAGATAAGAAAATACCTATCATTTTAGGGAGATCATTTTAACTACTGGAAAAGCTATGATAGATGTTCAAAAAGGAGAATTAACTATGAGAGTAAATGATCAATTTGCGAAATCTATGAAATACTCTGCTGTTGAAAGAGATAATGAATGTTTTCGCATGGAAATTGTTGAACATCTACTGAATCAACATTTTAAAGAACATTTTGAAGAGAAAGAACAATTTGAAGAGAGTGATGAAGTTATGTTGAACGAATTAANATATATATATATATATATATATATATATATATATATATATATATATATATATATATATATATAACATATGCCGCAAGTCTTCATTGTAAGTCCCCTCAGGTCAAGAGTTTGATCGCACCGTGGCATGGGGCTCTGAAATTTTAGGCACATAGTGCATGCTCTCATTATGGGGCCAAAAAACGCATGAGAAATCGATATTTAGGCCTCTGTCAAATATTGATTTCCTTTTAATATATATATATATATATATATATATATAAGATTGTCATTGATATTGTATGGGTGTAGAATCAGTTGGCAACAAAGGATGTGATCTGTGTTTGGTCATGAGTGTATATCCTTGATTTGCTAGGGAGAGCTGCTGTGTTGACAGCGTAGCGTTCTGCCGGTGGTTACGGTGCTCGTAACATATAACCATTTTATTTAAGCGTGAAAATGCATATTTCACATTTAAAAAATTAAAATGATAATATTTTTGATGTGATATGAAATTTGGGTGATAAAATGTAAAAAAAAAGAACGAAATTCTGGAGTTAGATACGTAAACACATAGAAATTGGGTGATGTGCATGTAAATGCCGTATTAGTAATATTACAATTTTTATCAAATACATTTGAAACAAACTCCACCAAATCAAAAATGATGTGTATTTTCATATTCTTAAATTTTTCATTGTGATACATTGAGCAAATTCAACTTCAGCCAACAATGAAAATTTCAAAAAACAAATTAACAATCTTAATGTCTTGAGAAAATCATCATGACATTTGAGACTAAATTTGTGATTCTCTCCATCTTTATTTAGAATGACATGATTACAGCGCATGAAATCATTGTGTCTCACTAAAATATAAATACATTGCATTGAATCAATTCTTGATGACTTGACACCTATAATAATATATATATATTTTTCTGTGGCTAAAGAGAGTGCTTTCGTTGGATTGGCGGCAATGCAGTTAGGATAAAGTAATCACCTTGCACACTATGATTATGCACATAATTATTATCCCAAGAAATTCAATAATTACTAGAATCTACACTTTTGACAGGTTATTTGTAAATAATGAAGGCATGCCAAAATGGAAAAAAAAATCTTATTTAGGAATAAAATTTATGTAATCTTATTTTAAGAGTAACTTTTACATTTATCCATTTTATCAAAATTTTGTTCTTTTATTTTCAGGTCATAAGAAAATAGCTGATTGATTAATAGGTTTTCTGAGAATCAAATCAAATTATATAATATTTTTCTTAACCAATCAATGTATTGAGCTTTTAAGCATGTTGAATCACAAATTGTCATATGGAACACACCAAAGGAATAGAGCATTGGCTGAGCGAGAGGAAAAAAGAGTAGGAGAAGATTATGTTCAAGTAACACTAGTTTTCGTGGAACTTTTTTAATAATCCCTCTTTATGAAATGATCCTCCTATTTATAAGTTATATAAAAGGTATGTAAAATTATACAATTGTCCCCATTTAATGGAAACATTATATTAATGCAAACACAATTTGACCCTATAACCCCTGCCAACGCAGTTTCATTTTTGCAACCATATTTGACATCGTTTTACTGTCGTAATTGTCTTGTTTGACACCTTGTATTCATTCGGTTGGCTCAGGGTATCAGCATAACGAATGATTTTTAATAACCTCTTCCGAAGAAGTTTGTTGCGACTGCTCATTGTCTTTGTGAGCATGCTTAATAGGAATTCTCTCGGTTGTTTATTGATCAGTGTTAGCAAATCATTAATGTTGTGTGTGGCTTTCTTTGATTTGTTCAGTGTTTCATTCGATCGGCGTAAGACTCAACCGACTGGTGCAATGATGAGCATTTGTCCTTCCACTACTTTCTTCATGCGCTCGTTGAACCCCTCGAGATTTTTCCAACCTCATTAATTATGTACATAATTAGTTTTTCAATTAATTTACTTCATTGATAAGGATAGCCGCCATAACAATAAGAGAATTAAATAATATAGTTACTTAACTTACCTGGTTAATAATTGTACTTCATGGATTTTTGTGCTGCTCTCACTATAAAAAAGGTGAGATTAGCTCTTTCCTCCCCATTCTTGAATTTTGTATCTTTCAATCATTTTTTTTCTATAAGCAAGGATGTCATGTGCCAAGAAATTGATGAGCGAATAGGCGTTAATGAGAGCTTTTGGGCTTCCTGCATCAAAGATTCATCCTTCAATAGATGAGAGAAAGAAAGAACTTAAGAGTTCTCACCCAGTTCCAAGGAAGATAGCTCATAAAGGAAAGTGGTTCCAACTAAAAGACCTGCCAAAGTGACTAGGCCTAGGATTAATGGGGATGAGCTTTGTGTGAGTATAAGAGTGGTTTGGAATAATTTTGGCATGGTTTTGCCAAGGTTTGTGCACTCCTCTAGTTTGGCCATGGGGATGACCCATTTATAAGCCCGACAATGGGAGAGAGGTAGGGCTCTGGTTGCTTGGTCAAAGGCAGCTTATGTGGAAAGGAGGCAGGGGCAAGGGTCCAATGAAGGTGAGCCGCATTGGATGGGCAGAGTTTTGAGTTTTCCCCCTTTGGGTGGCTCTCATTTTTGGGCTTGCTGATACACAAAAAATAATATACTTTTTTAAGTACCCTTTTTATGCCTACTTTTGGTGATATTGCACTTTAAAAAAAGGTCTTTTGTGTTTTTGTTGCAATTACATCATTTTTAGGCATTTGGAGAAAAAAATGGTAAAAGGAGTGAAATTTGGAGTAAAAACAACCAATTTTGGAGTGTTGCACCAGGCGTGACATTTTCAAATTAAGGCGGATAAGAATGATAGATCGATCAGTTAACTGAAGGGTTACAGTAGTGGGAGAAATATCAGCTAAACCTAATATTTTAAATATAGATAGAGACATCACATTAATGCTCGATCCTAAATCGCATAAAGCTTTTCCACATAATCTTTCTCCAAATACACAAGGAATTGTTAAGCTAGAAGGATTTTTAAGTTTCTTAGGAAGGTTTTTCTGAAATATAGCGCTGCACTCTTCACTTAGTGCAACCGTCTCGTAATCCCCAAATTTCCTTTTCTTGTTTAATATCTCCTTCATAAATTTTGCATAACTTGGCATCTGTTCCAAAACTTCAGCAAAAGGAATATTTATCATTAACTTTTTACATAGTTCCATGAACTTTGAAAAATGTTTATCCAACTCATACTGTCTAAGTCTTTGAGGAAATGGAGGTGGTGATCTTTCTAAATTAATTTTAGTTGGAGATATTAATTTTTTTAAATCCTTAGAAACATGTTCTTCAAATCTTTTAGTTTCCTTTGTTTCTTTCACAACTTCTTTCTTTTTTTCTAACCACATCCTCTATCTCTCTTCCTCTTCTTAATTGGACAGCTTCTACTTGTTCATCATTGTTCTCTTTAGGGTTGATCTCAGTGTTGCTAGGAAGTGTTTCTTGGGGTCTATTGCTAAGTGAATTAGTAATTTATCAAAATTGATTCTCTATGTTTCTAATCTCAGCATTTTGACTTTGCAACTGGTTTCCCATTTGCAATACCACTTCTTCTATAAACATCTTCTTATCCTCAATATGTTGATCATTGTCAGAGTTCGGTGGATATGAAGGTCTATAGTTTGTGTTCCCCTGATCATTCCAACTTCCATTAGGATTTTCATGATTATTTTCCCATTGTTGGTTTTCACCCACAGTAGTATGATGTCAGTTAAAATTAGGATGGTTCTTCCAACTTGGGTTGTGAAAGTCAGAATACGGGTTGTTCCTGGTATTTAAAGTCTTATATAACAAGTTAGAAAGAATCATATGCCCTATTGAACTTTCCTCACTTACTAGAGTAAATTGAGGCTCGCTCATTCCAAATTGGTCCAACTTCCTTGATAATATAGCAACCTAAGATGCAAGAATTGCAATTGCATTTGTATCATGAACACTGGCTATGTTTTTAGGATTTACCCTTGAAGAGGGTCATTGAAATTCATTTGTAGCCATTTCTTTAATTAACACATATGCTTCATCAAATGATTGTGACATTAATGATCCACCAGCGACAACGTCAATTGTAAACCTAAGGGATCTTACTAACCCATTATAAAAAGTTTGAATGATTAACCAATCAGGCAGAGCATGATGTGGACACTTTCTTAGGAGTTCCTTAAACCTTTTTGATTAACCAATCAGGCAGAGCATGATGTGGACACTTTCTTAGGAGTTCCTTAAATCTTTCTGCTTTGTATATTGATTCCCCTTTATACTGACAAAATGAGATAATATCATTTCTAAGTTTAGTTGTCCTTGAAGGTGGAAAATAGTTAGCTAGGAATTTCTAAGTTAACTCCTCCCAATTTTTAATAGAGCAAGGTGCTAATGAGTATAACCACATTTTAGTCTTATTCCTTAATGAGAAAGAAAAATGCCTTAGTCTAATAGCATTGTTTGACATGCCGTTTTAATAAAATGTAGCACAAAGTTCTAGAAAACTCGATAAGTGTAAATGGGGATCCTCCAAAGGAGTTCCCCCAAACTGGTTATTCTACACCAATTAGATAATCTCTGGATTAATTTCAAACGAGTTAGCTTCTACGATAGGGGTTTGTATACTTAAGAGAATTTCATCTATCCTAGGATTTCCATAATCCCTCAATGATTTATGATGATTTTCTAAGTTATTATTTTGAATGTTTTCCATTTCTAGTTTTTCAAGTCCTTCATTTTTTTTTGATTTTTTCTTTTTTTCTAACTCGGGAACATAAGGCACAAGTCCTGCAGATCCTTTATTTCGCATAAGCAACACAACAAACAATACATTAATAATTAAATAAATAAAACAAAAAATATATTCAAAACTATAAAATATTTTCAAAAACACCTTATTTTTCACACAAACAGTTTTTTCACAACACTTTTTCATACAAAAAATACTTTTAACACAAAAATAATTTTTACGACACTACAGTTTTCCAAGTGTAAGCCTAATTACTTGAACTAAAATTCTCATAAAAGTCAAGATCAACCGTTGTTATCCCCAACAATGGCACCAAAAACTTTATTCCGATATTTTTTTATTTGTAAGGATTTATGAAGTTGACACCACTACTTGAAGATTTTAATCCGCAGTAATGGCACCAAAAACTTAATCCCAAGTAAAGTAAAATTTCAATTATATTTATAGGGATTCTACGAAAATATATTTATCATTATCAAGTGATAAAGAGCTTTTTTATTAAGCCCCAAACATCTTATAAAACAACAAAATCCTACAGTAGATGAAATTCACTTATCTATCCAAAATCCTGATGTAGCTGCTAATTCATTTGAGCTTAAACTTGCTATTATCAAGGAATAGAGAATGAACACCAACCTAGTCCCCTAAGAGATTATGCAAGTCCTACAGCAGATGAAATTCACTTATTCTATCTAAATTTTGTAGCTGCTAATTCATTTGAGTTTAAACCTGCTATTATCCAAATGGTACAAAACAATCAATTCGGAAGACCCATACGAGATTATGCAAATCCTACAACAGATGAAATTCACTTATCTATCCAAAATCCTGATGCCCCTAAGAGATTATGCAAATTCTACAGCAGATGAGATTCACTTATCTATCCAAAATCCTGATGTAGGTGCTATAGACCCCTAAGAGACTATGCAAATCCTACAGCAGATGAAATTCACTTATCTATCCAAAATCCTGATGTAGCCACTAATTCATTTGTCTACAACAGATGAAATTCACTTATCTATCCAAAATCTTGATGTAGCTTCTAATTCATTTGAGCTTAAATTTGAAATTCACTTATCTATCCAAAATCCTGATGTAGCTGCTAATTCATTTAAGCTTAAACCTACTATTATCCAAATGGTACAAAACAATCAATTTGGAGGTACACCAAATGAAGATCCTAACTTACTACTCGTTAGTTTTTTAGAACTATGTGCTACGTTTAAATATGATAGAGTCTCAAACGATGCTGTTAGACTTAGACTTTTTCCTTTTTCACTGAGGGATAAGGCTAAGATGTGGTTAAATTAGTTAGCACCTGGATCTATTAGAACTTGAGGAGAAATTTCACAAAAATTTCTATCCAAATATTTCACTCCATCCAAAACAGCTAAACTAAGAAATGACATAACATCATTCAGTCAGATTGATGGATAGTCAATATATGAAGCTTGGAAGAGATTTAAAGATCTTCTTAGGAAGTGTCCTCATCATTCCTTACCAGATTGGTTAATAATTCAAACTTTATATAATGGATTAGTGGGATCTCTTAGATTGATTATAGATGTTGCGGCTGGTGGTTCTTTAATGTCAAAACCTTTTGATGAGGCTTATTCATTAATAGAAGAGATGACTACCAACAATTTTCAATAACCCTCTGAGCGAGTAAATCCTAAAAGAGTAGCTAGTATCCATGATTCTGATAAAATATCTATGTTAGCTTCGCAGATTGCTGCAATATCAAAGAAATTAGATCATTATGAGATGAATTATTCTTCAACACCTCCTATGATGGAAGAAAATTCATCTGGGCAATTTGTGGATGTTCAACCTTCATATGAGACCTTAAATGCTTTTAATAGACCCAACAACCCATATTCAAACTATTATAACCCAGTTTGGAAGTATCATCCAAATTTTAATTGGAATAAAAATTCTTCTACAAATCAACAATGGGCAAACAACTCAGTGAACCCATTAGGAAATTCATCCAACCAAGGAAATGTTAATTATAGACATTCTTATCCTCCAGGATTTAACAGTAATACTTAAAATTAAGGAGAAGAAGTTGTCGATGGAAGAGTTGATATTAAAATGGGTCAACAATTACAGAATCCAGGAAATCAATTACAGATTCAAGGAAATCAATTACA